>NW_017547103.1:2571603-2744905 GCF_001854935.1 Bemisia tabaci | reverse complement strand
GCAAGCCCGAATTTTGAAAGTCTTGGCAACAATGCCATCATTCCCCTCCAACGGTTTCCTGACGAAGAAAATGAAGAAGTAAAAATGTTGTGCGTCGCGTAGTAAGAAGTAAAAAATGCTGTGCGTCGCGTGGAATTTCGATATATCGAAGTTCGGCGCGCGACACACCATTTGAGGTAATTCCCGTAATTTCCTGTGCGCTACGCGTAATCAGTAAAATATCGAAATTACTCGCAACGCACAACATTTTCCGTGAATCACTCAGAATTCCCTGTGCTGCGGAGATTTACTGTGTCGCGCGTGTATTTTCCTGTGTTGCGCACGCGTTTTAGGTTTGGTCCCTAACGGCGTTCCATACCACCACCTGGTAGTAACGCATATGAAAACTTGCACACTTCATAACTAGAGTGCGCTACCAGCCAGGAAGAATAATGAAAATTCATTTTATACACTCTTTGAATTTGGTTATATAACTTTTATACTAAGGGTTACATAATAAAATAAGTTTTTTAGTAAACTTTTAACTAAAAAACTTTACATCCATTACATAAACAATGAATATTCTTTAGCTTGTGGTTATTTACGGTTTATACTTTTAAAAACAAATTTTTTATATAACTCTGCTACTAGGGAAACTATAGACTTAGACGGCATAGAGAAAATGGAGCGATTCTATCGGTGGAATCGGGTGGTTGGAAGGAACAAAGGTGGCAAACAATAGACTAACTAACGGCAACCCACAAGGTGCCCTACATATAATTGTCACTTTTAACCTGTAAGAACCATCCTTTTCTACCAATAAAATTGCCCAGAAGATTGATTTTTTAGAGTACTTTTATTTGGAAAAGTATGAGCCTGTGAAAGAGTCTGATAATATATCGACGGGTCATTTATTGAAAATATACAAAACTTTAGACAAAGAAGACAAAGGGGATCTAAAAAACACAATATTATTGTCTATTATGTCAATAATCGGACCGTTGATGGACTCTCAGACTCTCGCACATGCTCATACTTTCCAAACTACACTGGGGAAAAAAACACATTGGATCTAGAGTCCAGACTCTTGAAAACATTGACAAAAAATTCTCTTGAAACAATCAGATTTTTCCTTAGATCAAAAGGAATCCGCTCAAATTAAGAAGCCTGGTTCTTGATTAAAGCAAAAATCCGATTGAATCAAAATTATTTTTTCTTGTCGATGTTTTTAAGAGTCTGGACTCTAGATTCAATGTGTTTTTTTTCCAGTGTGTATGTTACTCTAAAATAACAGCCCGAGGATTCCCTCTAAACTTCACGAAAGGAAACAATAGTAAAACATCGAATCCGCTTTTGTTGCCGAAGTTGATTCATGATTTAAGACCCTCTCGAATACTCAACCGGATGACGGTTGACCGAAAAAAGTTCTGTAAGCGGAAGCGAGGCCGTCGGAAAGATTGAGCCGGCCGATTGCGTGACAGATAAGTGATTGATTAGGCTGAACCTGTGCCCTCGCTCTTTCTGCCGTGCTAGGGAAGAACGCCGTATGAACATTCGAGAGTTGCCAAATTTCCTTCGGTGAAATGTTTATTTTTGAGGAAAGCTATGAATATTTTTCCTTGAAATTTTCAGAATCTTTAGGTGAAATTGCGAACAAAATTACCTGAAAAATTGAGAGAAAATTTTTCATAAGTTTACCAGGAAATTCGCGTTTTATCACAGGAAATTTGGCAACGCCTTAAGGTTCATACGGCGTTTTTCCTTAGTATACGGTAGCCTTTCCCTGTTTATTCACCCTGTCGATGCCCAGTCCCTGGATTTCACTTTTCCGCTCACTTGCAAGTCTTTTCGGCCGCGCCAAGACCCTATTTCGCGAGCAGCCGCCAAGAGGATTTGCAGAGTTCAGAAGCGGATCCAGCAGTTTGGCATCACCGGGTTTCCTCCATTTAAACCTATGTTAACTAATCGATTTTTGTCGAAGCACCTTGGCTCCTCCAAGAATCGATACATTCCCATAGATATAAATGGCGAAAAAACATTGTTGCCAATTTGCTGGATCCGCCAATGGCAGAGTGTCCATGGAAACTTGCCGAATAGTCGCGGTACTTATTCTCAAGAGAGGGGTCTAACGACAACATCAAATACACTGCCCTCGATTCTAGATCCGTCATAAACTGATTTCGTTGTTTCTCTCACGAAAAAACGTAACTACATTTCAATGTTGCCAAATTTCCCCTCGGAAATTGAACATCAACCAAGAGGAGCTTGAACACTGATTCCCGACTGAAATTTCACAGATTTTCCCTCAAATTGCATGCAAGAATCAGAGCACTTCTTGATAAAAATTGCAGGGGTTCATTGTTGTAACATACAATACTTATTCGAGTCGATTTACCAACCTTGGAATTGAGTTGCGTTCCTTCGTACGGGAGACGACAATTCAGTGGCCACAACGCAACAGTCTTACAATTTTATAACATCCATGGTAAACGATGGCAAATTTTACACAAGTTGGCAACACTGTTTTTTTCTTCATTTAAATATACGTTAAACAATCGATTCTAGGTGAGGCAGCGTGTCACGCCCGGAATCGATAAATCCAGTATTTACACGGTGATGTCTTTAAAAACTGGGTCAGTCGCAAACCCCCCACAAAAGCGTAATTTTTAAATAACATTTCCGTGACTCGGATGGGAGAAAAATTTGCAGCGACGGCATTTCGGGCTCCGAATGTCATATCATTGTTTTAAGTGGTTTCGTCTCTCCCTCCGCCCTCGGAAGCTTAAAAATGGCAATGAGAGCGAGATCCCTTTTGATTGAGGGGTTATCAAAGGAGCCTTTCGGAATTCAACTGTAAATTCAATCCCAACGTCGAATTTGAACATACTTCACCGCAAGAGCCCTCGGGCAAAATTGAAACCGAGAGCAAAACGACCCCTCTCGCACCCCCCCCCCCCCCCCNGGGGGGGGGGGAGGAGGAGCAAATGGCACTCGAAGGTAGGAGCGACCGAGCGAGTTCACTTCACAAAAGAGCGGCGCGGCGTGGGTGGAGAAATATCAACTAATTTTCGATTAAATTGAGGCACATCCGGAAGAACCGATGCTGGAGCAGGTTTTTTTTCAGGAAGGGAGACAAAACCAGGAAGGCAGGACGAGATCGGGAAATGAGAAAAGAAAACGGAGAGGAGATTCTAGTGAAGAAAAGGTACACAGGGATGAGGAAGAGGGAAGGTAAACGGAAGAGCACGAGAATATGTTTGTACTGTGCTGCACAGAGAAGTTATCTGACTGGAAATTAGCTAATTCGAGAATTGACTTTATAACTCGGCTTCTGGTATGAGCGCTCGTTACGCGATCAAAGTGGAAGCTTGTTTGAAGTAAGATCGGATTGAAAATCACTCAGCACCGCTGACCAACGAGATATCCGTAATACGATTGCTGCCTTACATTTTTTAACAAAAGCCTTTGCCAGGTGCATTCACGTGTAAAGGAGCGGATGTCTAATTGAGCTGTGTTGTCAAACCTATCGCTGCTGAGATTATTGTTTCGTAATTGAAGCGCTGGATGCAGTAAAGACATTCCTTGGTTGCGGTGTTCCGTTAACATTTCATCCGTTATAGTCAAAGCAAATATACGGAATTCGTTGCAACTATTACTGAATTTTCTTAATAGTTGTACAATGCTGAAAATGAGAAAATTTCAGAAAATTCAACTAATAGTTTCCTCTCTGAAATATAAATTAGCAGTGGATATTCTGAAACACCGCGACCAAGATATGCCCTTTCTGCAACCAACGCTTCAGTTATCCTCACGGGAACGGATCTTTGAGGCTACGTCATTTTTGCAGTATTCCATTCTTGGCTTGGTGACTTTTGCCTACTCTGTCAAGTCAACAACATTTAATGTCTAAAAATCGTACAATAGCAAGCGAAATGTGAAATTGTATCATTCTCATCTCTACATTCACACATTAGTTGAACTAGTATTTGAAAACCAGAATATGCTTCTGAAGATAGGATCGGTTCAAAGTAGCGTAACTCACAAGAAGATACTAGGCAGGCAACGCACAAAAAAAGCATCTTGAACATCACACACGCTTTTCTTATGTACAACTACTTAAGCACGTGGCAATTTCTTCGAGAAGAAGAGGAGGAGAGGAAATCATTCAAAACCGGAAAGAGCGGAAATGAGTAAATAATGCTGAAAATGTTCCGAGATCCTGACAACTGATCCAAAATTTGAGAGTTAATTTCATTTTTTTGCATTCCCTGTTTTTTGTTTTTTGTTTTTTCTTGTGTGTGAGTCGCAAGAGATGGTTTTAAAATTTTCATGAAAACGCCTGGAATCGTCTAAACGTTTTGCTAGACAAAAATACTGCCCGGAAAAATGTGGAGGAGATTAGTGAAACTAGAAGAAATTGTTGGATGGTATCCGTAAGTCTCTTAATTTTGTTGATTCTTTGCAATGTTGTCATATCATGGACTGAATAAAACTGTGCGACACAATACATGTGCTTTTAAAGTGTAACACAGTTCATGTAGATGGGACAACTGCGCAGAAATGAGAGCAGAAAATGAATCGGGAATGCAAGACTGAATAGGACTTTACCAGCTCTTAAATTTCGATAAACGCATGCATTTCTGTAATTTCTTACAGTTCTTACAAGATTTATCTTTCTCCATGGCTGCTGCAGTTTCACACTTTACACTGTGCACATACTGATTACGATATGAATTACAAATGACTCTTTTTCCCAAAATGTAAATTTAGTCCAGCCGACCGTCAACAATAAATATTTATGCACGCTTCCACACCAGCGAATAACACGCAAAATTGGCAGAGAGGCTGTCACTACGAACTGAGGCTTTTAAAAATATGTTACCAGAACATACGGAACATAAACACGAAAAAGCATGACACTGTTACGACGATATTTTATCAATTACTACTATTCACAGGCCCGGAAGGTTGTGAACGTGTCTCCACTGCCGGCCCCCGACCCTATTTCCACGACCAACGAAGAGGCACAAACTGAAGCGGTATATCGAAATCCGGCCAATCACGTCGCAGAGATTGCGATGCATTCCTGCATTTCGAACTCCCATTTGGATCGTGGAAATGGAGCTCGTGGTTCGAGAAGGAATCGAAATCGCAACCCGTCAGACTAAATCGACGAACGTGATGAATGATGCGTATTTTTACGTGAGAGGTGCACGGTTCATCCGTCGAACGCTGCGACAGAACGGAGGAAAGAGGAAACGATGGAGCTAATGGAAATCAAACTCAAGCGCCGCGATGTGACAAGTTGTTGTAACCGAATCAGAGGAGCCCTCAAATTGACGGGGGTAATCGGGATGGACAGGTACAGGTACCAGGGGAGCGAGTTTTCAATTAACTCGTTCAGGATGAGGAGAGAAAAATTGATATTTTCAGTATGAAGGAGATATGGCTCATATTGATGGACAAAATGCGAGACAACGTATCTCCACGTTGCGTCATCTCGCCTTCAATTGTGTGGATGCAACACGGACATCCATCAAGCACGAATAGTTGTATCTCTGCGCCGTCACAATGCTATGGACGAACGCCGTACGAGCCTTCAGAGATTGCTAAAGTTTTCTTGCGATAAAAACCGAATTTATTGGGAATATTGAGCAAAAAAATTGCCAAAATTTTCTAACTATTTTGTACCCAATTTAATAAAAAATATCTGAAATTTTCAGGGAATAATATACATAAATGTCGTCAAAAATACATGTTTTATCAAATGAAATTTGGCAACTCTCGAATGTTCCCACGGTGTTCTTTTTTAGCACGGCAGAATACGAGTCGATCTTTAATAATATAAGGGCAAAGATTTGTCCTTCTTTGCGATGATTCGATTAGTTCGGCATTTAAATCCGTGAAAAAGGGTCGATTAACGGAGTGTTTGCAACGAACACCTTAATAATCGATTCTTTACTGTCGATCAAACTGAGAAAACATCAATGGTCGATTAGCCGAAGCCTCGACTTCGATTGAAAGAATTAGTCCTCGGTTATGATGGAAATCATATCAATGTACCAAGAGCAAAACCATGTATCTCCATTGTAGTGTTTCAAATATTCCGATCCTTTTTTCTTTTTTCGAGTAGAAACGAGCACAAACTAGCATTTATAGCTTGAAATTTCTACAGAAAATTCTCCCAACCGTGTAGAAAAATCAAGGAAGTTTTCAAAAAATTAGGTTGGCTAGTTGTCCAAAGAAAGAATAAAGTAAGTCCTCAATTACAATATATTTTGGCTCTGGGGCACAGATATTGACTTCTAAAAAACAGGATGAGATCATATTCCTCGAGTTTCCCAGCGGACTGATTTTTGAAATTAATAGCCAAAGAAAATAAATACAAAATGAAGCGATCCTGTATGTGGAAACGGGTGGTCGCGATGAACAATGGAGGTAAGTAACCTGCTACTAACGGCAACCTACAAAAGACTCTATAGTTTGTCTATCATTTACCCCCTTAGTCAACAATCCGCATCAACCAATAGGATCGCTCCATTTTCTCTTTGTCTATCAATTTTTACTCACGAGGTGAAAGAACCTAATTACCATGGATGGTCGCACTTCATGCTGAAACTGTGAATCATAGAATTTCAGTATTTCTTACTTCGTTCCCTCTCTTTTGAAGTGAAAATAACACCATAGGTACCCTAAGTGCGCTCTTATATAAAATACTCAGAGGAAGTATGGGTAAATCGAAGCGATGGCTACATCGGAGGTGGATTTCTGCGTGCGTTTGAGCTCTTTGAATAATCACGTGCGGTTAGGCTGGATATCAAGTGTGCCAGCTGAGAAAGAAACGCATAACCGCATCGAAACCTTAAATGCGGATATGCGCTTTTTGCTAAGCACAACGCGACATTCCTGCAGTCGCCGCTCCGGGCCGTATCGGAAAGGAAAGCTATAAAACTCCTAGCTTAGTGGCAAATGCAGATTGCCAATGCTTCTGTGCCACGGGGAAACGTCGTGTAAGCTTTCAAGCGTTGCCAAATTTTCTTCTGGTCCAACACAAATATTTAGATGCAATAGAGAATTTGCATGCAAATTTTTTATTGCTGCATCTGAAAGTGTTTAAAGAACTGATTTCATAGTAATTTTTTCTAATGTGGGAAATAGTATAAAAATAGATTTGAAAGTGAGAAAATGCACCGCCTAGTGACGTCATCTGGCGGATTTTCCCATTTAAACACATGCACTTTAGCAGATTAGATCATTTTGTCATATCTTCTCCAAGAATTGTTCAATTCATGAGCCAAGCTAGTGTATCCTCGTGTTCAGTTCACTCAGTAGTTTCCACTTAAACGAGAAATTCATCAAATTTCAGACACCTGCAAATTTTCTATCGACATGAATCTATCGAAAAATAAAAACGTGATTCGATCAAAACCGATTCCATCGACAACATTAGGCCGATTCACAGGTTTATCGATCGATTCATGGTTGTCGATCGAATCACGTCGATCGGCTTAAGTTTTTATTCTTCGATCGATTCGTGTCTACCTGTTGGATACCGGTTCTTTAACAGTGGCGTGGCGTGAATAATTGATGATCGATATTTCCCCATTTGAATTCGTGGTAAAGGATCGATTATTAGGGCGTTCGCTGCAAACACCCTAATAATCGATCCTTTTCCATAGGTTTAAAGGAGAGATCAATCGATATATCGCAAAGCACGCCACGCCACTGTTCTTTAATAATTTGGCGATCGAATCGCGGTATCGATTGGTTCACGTTGATTGATTTACGTTTTTATACCTCGATCGACTCATGTCGAATCCATATATACTCTCCAAATATTTCTGGAGAGTAAGCATGAACATTTGTTCATTTGAATACCTATTTCGGAGGATTTTATTCCAAATAATTTCCGGTGTGTCTGAAATTTCAAGAAAAAATATCCATAACCTTTCTGCAGAACTAATATCTACTGGTGAAAATTTGACAACATTCGAATGCTCATATGGCGTTTTTCTGAGGAATTCATTTTAAGGAACTATAATTTCTGGCTCATCTGTAAAAACACTTATCTACGTAGATAAACTAAAAATGCATACGTTGTTTCTGAGCAGAGCCGGAAACTATAGTTTCAAATTGGAAAATGTCCTGATGTTCCGTCTTATCAAAACAGAAGAGGATCATCTCGGGGACAGAACCCAAGGCAACTAGGCGTACCGCGTACCTAGGCATCCCACCACGAGAAGAAGAACGGAAAATACTGAGACGATGATATAGAAAGGAGAGCAAACAACGAATAATAATAACTAAAGGGCAAAGAGGAAAATAAACTTCCCAGGGAAAACCGTCCTGGGGAAATGAGCTTCCCAGGGAAAACCGTCCTGGGGCAAATAGGGGAATATGCGTCCCTAGGGTCTTCTCAGGGTATGTGCTTCCTGAGGAAANTTTTTCACGCTGCGGTTAAGTCGCGTCGAAATGTATTTTTTTTTTAAATCATTTTTTTTCTTTCTTTCCTCGACCGGTTGGTGGCGAAGGCGTTAAGCGAAGGTATTCTGATCGCGGTGTTTCAAAATTTACTCAGAAAACTGGGGCGTTGCATGTCGAGGAGAGCGGTGAGTCGCGAGGTAAAGTTGTGAGAGTATTAACCTAGTAAGGCTAATTTCATTTCGAAGGTCGGAACTTCCTCGGGGGTTCAATCCAGGTATCTCACCCCTCAGCAATTTAGTTTCAGCCGTCAAATTGATACAATTTGTTAATCATCGATAGCGCAGAACTCTCTTAAACCCGCCTCACCAGATGGATCAAATATAATGCATCAGGAACCTTAAATATTGCAACTCTAAGTTACCAAAGCGGAGGAACCGCACACGAGTAAAATGCGCAACCGCTAGTTGAAAATAGTTCCGAACCTCGAATAAAATAAACCTCGCTGCCAGCGGGAAAATCGCACTGACGCCTACAAACCTAAGGGGATACTTCACGCATTGCGCAGTGCTTGAAGTATCCCCTTAGGTTTGTAGGCGTCAGCGCGCGTTTCGATCTGGCAAGCACGCCGCGCCGCAGTGTGTCATAAGCTTGCCCACAAATTGAGGTCAAGGTGTTAAAATGTAGGCAATTTGACATCAAATTATGCATTTGCGACTCAAAAAACATCAGTTACGAAACTAACGTGATCTTTCAGTCATTATCCGACTTATTTCTTCACTGGAAAAAAAAACACATTGGATCTGGAGTCCAGACTCTTAAAAACATCGACAAGAAAAAATACTCTTGATTCAATCAGATTTAAGCTTAGATCAAGAACCAAGCCTCTTAATTTGAGCGGACATCCTTTTAATTTAAGCTTAAATCTGATTGAATCAAGAGTCCTTTTTCTTGTCAATGTTTTCAAGAGTCTAGACTCTAGATCAAATGTGTTTTTTTTTTTCCAGTGCGTTTCTCTTCGAAAAAATTGGATAGGAACGGGAATTTTGAAACACCACAATGCTGCCGTGCTGAGGAAAAGCATCGTATGAACATTAGTGCGTTACCAAATTTCTCCGAATAGAACATGTATTTTTTAGGAGTTAGACACATTTTTCCGTAAAAATTTCAGATACGTTCGATCGAATTGCCAACAAAATATCTAACAAAATTCATAAAAAATATTCAAAATTTTTCCAGTGAATTCGGTTTCTAGGAAAGGAAATCAGGCAACTTCTAAAGACTCTTACGGCGCGGCGTTTCCCTTAGGACGGCAGAACGGTGATAAGTGGTTTCGCACTTCGGCCATCGACTTATTTCCCTCGGCGTAGTTAAATGAGGCGTCAAAAAAGCGCGGCAAAGCCCGGCAACTTTTTATATTCCGAAAACATCTCCATCGTTACTCATACAAACATATTTCCGGCAAACACAGCTACGTCCATTGAGACCTGAGCCCTGAGACCCATAAGAACATACGCACAACAGGGCTCACGTCGTAATGCACATAGTTCCGTTTGGCAGAGATACGTCCGTATAAAAACGCGAGGCGGGGAAAAAGTTCCGCGAGCGAGCGCGCGAAAGAATCTTTGTGCCAAATCTGAGCTTGATCATTTGCGAAGTTTTGTCGCGGGAGTTGGCCGAGATAAAAAAACGGCGGGAAAACGGGTCAGCAAGATAATTTCTGTACATACACAAGCGGCCGCGGCCGCCCAGATATCGCGGCTCCCGCGCGCCCGCCCGGGAGGAGAGTGCATTGTGCCGCGCACAGAGACAAAATTCGCCCCCCAGGATTCCCATTAACTTTATATCCGAGAACGAAATCGGGCGACGCGAAAGTTATTTCCTGCGGTAAACAACCCCTAATGGAAATCAACAGCTACGAAAGCCGATGATAACTCTGCCGTGCGCTGAGGAGAAACGCCGTATGAACCCTCAGGCGTTGCCAAATTTCCTTCGATAAAACGCAAATTCCCTGGTGATCTTATCAATCACGGAAAAAATTAAATGCTGATTCAGCATTTGAATTGTTAAAAAAAAAGCCCGTCAGGTTTCAAATGCTGATTTTGCAATACAAAAATGCTGAGAGAACATTTGAATTTGTTCGTTTTACAGTGCGGGGCGTAGTTAAGTTAGCATTTCTCCAAATGTAAAAGCAGTATTTGAAACTTGTCGGACATGTTTTTAACAATATAAATGCTAAATCAACATTTACTTTTTTTCCGTGATATTACAACACAAAAGCATAGCCTGAATATACGAATGAATAAGGAGAGAATTAAAACCTGGGTAAACAAGGCTAAAACATTAAAAAGATTAAAAGGCAGGACGTTTCGAGCTGTTACCAGCTCATTTTCAGCTGAAAAAAAACACAAAAAACAAATAAAAAAACACACATTAAACATTTTTTGTGTTTTTTCGCAGCCGAAAATGAGCTGGTAACAGCTCGAAACGTCCTGCCTTTTAGTCTTTTCAATATTTTAGCCTTGTTTACCCATGTTTAAATTCTCTCTTTATTCTTATCGATATATTCTCCTTCCAATTTTTCAGATATTTTTGTTGGCAATTTTACCTGAAGTTCCTGAAAAGTTCAAGGAAAATTATTCATAACCTTTCGCAAAAATAAACATTTTATCGAGGGAAATTTGGCAACTCTCGAATGTTCATACGCCGTTCTTTCTCAGCACGGCAGAGCTGGTGAGCAACGAGTTCATACACAGAGAGCATCCCTTAAACTCCAGAGTTACTGGGGTGAGCAGAGTTTCGAGCCCTAATGTTGATTGGTTCTCCTTTGCGAAATAAAATCGGGGCATTAGTAGGCGGATGCCTGAGACTGGATTCGGTTAATTTTTTGGACATATGACCGTTGTATCGCCGTTGGAATTTGGACCAATCAGAATCGAGTATCTAATTTTCAACCAAATCCTGAAGAAAACGAGCTAAACCCCGGATTAGGCCGAAAAAGCGGGCAAATTGGTTAATGCAGCACGACTAATACAAATATATACAATTATAGGCAACTGATATAGTTAGTTAGTTATTATAATTTTAAGACATTCAGCGTCTCAGGCTATTAACGTCTTTACAGATAATTTTGAAAATGGGGGTGTATACGAAAATTTAGATTTTTAAATTAAGAGAGGTGAAGAGTTTTAGAATTTTGGTAGTATATACTTTACTTTATCACCACCACCTCAACGCGGTTGTTGACGCTCAGGTGAGGCTGAGGGGCTTTGAGAGCAAGGCGCATAAGTGCAGTTTTCGAAAAAATTGAGATATTCAAGAACCCCACTAAAACTAGTTTGAAGGTATTTTCTGTGAAAAATCCACAACTAAAATCCAACTTTAAAGCATCGAAAAGTGAATTTAAACTTCCTTTCCGCCGTAAGGGTCCATGTAATTTTGAAACTTAAAACACGCATTTATCCAAATAGTAAAAACTGCACTTTTGACATTGTTCTTCAAGCCCTTTTCAGTTGTTGTTGTTGTCACACGGAACACAGTCATTTTGGAAATATTGGTTACTTTCCGAGGGAAAAAAACAAAATGGGCGAGTGAAAATAAACATTCTTAAATGGCTCATCGATAACTTGCTTTAGAAGATACTCAGTTATTCCATTTTTAATCCTAGAAAATATAAAAAAGTGGATTTTACTTAATTTTTTTTTCATTCTTTCAGAGCAGCTTTTAAATTTTCGCTCAAGGAGCGGCCAAGGCGAGATTTCTAAGATATTTCGTCATTTTTTTCAACCTGAGCTAACTAATTCATCTTATTACGACCTCGATTTTTCTCTCTCGGAATAATGCTCCTCCGTTTAAACAAAAATGTCAGAGTTAAAACCCGTGAGCTGCGAGCTCTTTCCACATCTCAACTCAGCGAGCATTTTTATTCACTAGAAACTTTCTTCTCGAGACTTAGTGAGAGAGCAAAATCCTTCTTTCTGCCACGGTTAGACGTTTGTTTTGACACAATCCCAGTGTCAAAACATTCACCACGTCTGGAAATTTAATCTCGGCTTAGTCAAAAACTTCCAAATTAGCAACTGTAATTACCACAACTGGATACGTTAATGCTGATGAAGTCTTTCGTAATAAGAAACCCGTGTGAATAGACTCTCAAGTAGCAGTAATCGCGATAATTTACGATTTGATCCGAGAATGTACCGAGATTTTATCGATGTCCCTTTACTACAATATTATCAGATAAAAAGTTGCGATTTTGAAGAAATAAAATTGCGAGAAGACGTAGGATGACACAATGAGATAATTCGAGCGATTTTGTCGTCAAATAAATCGTAGAAAATCGCAATTTAATTTTAAAAAATCGCAATTTTTCCTTGAAAAATGACACGTGAGGCTTTGTGTATAAAAAAGGTTAAACTTATAGGTCACGTTTATTTTTACTGTGTAATAGTGGTGATAATAAGCCAATTAGGATCAGAACCTCTTTTGCTCATCAGCAAAAGAGGATTTTTATCCATTCATTCATTTGAAGAGGAGGGGAAGTTTCAATACGGTCACTCACAGTGGCTGGCTAATTTTATAGGAGGGCCTGATATCCCTCGTGAGAGCTCTAATTCCGGGATACAATGGACCTGTATACAGGGTGTGAATTGAGGCATTAAGAAAAAAGTTCACTCTGCAAAGTTTGATGCAAAAACGATAAGCATTTTAAATAATTTTCTGTTAATGAGAATTCAGCGTTCCTCCTACATTTTAATCGGTCGATTACAACTTCCCGCTCGTGATAAGAATAACATTGAACACAGGAGATTCGGTCATCAAAGAAAATGTACCGTTCAATCACTAAGAGTCACACAGGCTCAAGTGTCAATAAAATATTCTTCCTACTTTGAGTACGCTACGTTTAAACTTTCCAAAAGTAGTTCAGAGGGCTGAGAGAATTCATCAATAGGAACGAAAACTGAATTTGGTTCAATAACGAATTAAATTTAAATAGATTACAGTTGTTCTTTGGCAGGAGAGGATTTTTACTTTTTGTAAGCACGGGGGCGCCCATATTGCGCTTATGTTGAAAGTAGAATTTGTTAACGTTTCACGTAAAATTTGCATGAGAACACATATCGACGGTGTAAGTCCACGTATCTCGGTTTGCGACGTCGTAGACTTCCTGTCATACTTTATTTTTTGAACGGAAATTACTCAACGGCAATTTTTTAAAACTGCCGTGATTTTTCTTATCTGTGCGAAGCAAATTCTGCAAAAACTTCAAGGAATGATGTCAATTTGTTCTACTTTAAAGAAATAATGAAGAGGCGGAGATTTTCAAACACCGCAAACGAGGTATGTGGTTTTGGACTTACACCATCGATATATTTTGATGCTACATCTCTAACCCTATCGATAATGGTTCGGTGGTTCATAAAATAGGTTAATTTGAATTGATCCGATGTCTGATAAAGAAATCTGGCGATAGGTTAATATACTTAATTGCTTTGAAGGAGATGTCGAACAAAATGAAGGGGAAAAAATGTTGGTTCCATTGAAATTCGGGTTCATCTTATCTGATATTGACCTAAATTAACTAAATTGCCGACGTTGAATTGTCTAATACCACGTAAAATCGTATTTAATGATGATTTTTTTAAAACTGCTCTCAAATAAATTGATCTGCCTTCATTTGATACAGTGGGCAAAAAGAGTTCTTGAGGTGTGCAAATAATCGAAGGTATCCAAATACACTTAAAGCAATCCACTTAAAGCGCAAAATCAGATCACCATTAAAGTCAAAAACTAAAATTTCCTGACTTTTCTCTAAATTTTCTTCCCTTTTTTTAACATCATCGCTGACTATTTTTGTCAAAATTACACTTAGTTCCCGGGTTTCCAGGATTTGCACTATTCAAAACGTGAGTGCTCACGTTTCCTCGCCCTATTGAATGAGGACGAATAGGTCAAATTAAAAAAAATTAGAAATCATTGACGTCATATATTGGCGAATCTGTTCCATTAACCGAAATCACCAGCCATAGTTCTGATGCCACACGGATGGGAAAGATAATTATTAGTTACTAGATTACTACGGGCTGATTATTAAAACTATGTCAGCACGACAAGACAAAACTTAGTCCTGACTTAACCATGCAATATATCGTATTTTGATGTCCTTTACACGTCAATAATCGGCCCGCTGATTCCATATAATCTTCAGTTCTTCTGGTAAAAATCAGTAGATTTCTAACATTGCTTCTTACGTAGCTGGGAAACAATGTTAGATGCACGATGCAACTGATAAACAGCACTGGTTTCTAGATTCCCTGGGGTCGTAAACAATCAAGGATCTAGTAACGACACGTACTAACATTCTTCCTAATCCGTGAAGTATTTTCATACATAACATTCGCTTTTACAGCGCAGCTTCGCGCTCTACAACACCCATTTGCCATTGCCCCCTATCCTTCCATAGATTAGCAGGCAATTGACACCTGCCCCTGATCTCCTCCTCCACTTCTTTGCGCCAACCCTTCACAGGACGTCCACGCTGTCTTCTCCCAGGAGGAACCCAACCGAAAACATGCTTGGGCAACTGATCGTCTGCCATCTTCCGCACATGTCCATACCAGACCAACTGTTTGGACCTCATACCGTGCACGATGTCATTCTCCATACCCATTATCTCGCGCACCTTTTCATTTCGGACACGCCATCTTCTCGAGATAGTATTAGATACAAGTATTTTTTTGCGGTTTTCCCCTTAAATGGAGAATTTGCATGCAAATGTTTTTTTGCTTCATCTAAAAGTGCCTCAAAAGCTAATTTCGCAGTATTGTCTATGAGTTTTTATCCATGGAAAATCGTACAAAAATAAATTTAAAAGTGAAAAATACACCGTCTAGTGACGTTATCAGGCGGTATTTTCCATTTGAACGCGTGTATTTAAGCAGATTGCATAATATTGTCATATCTCCTCCAATAATAATTGTTCAATTCATGAACCAAAAGGAAACCTATAGTGTTCAGTGCTTCCACTTAAACTTAAACTTTATACAATTTCGGACACCTGAAAATTCTCCATTCCTCAGTCATTGACATCTCTATAAAACTATTCATGCCCCGAAAATCCGTGCCATTTATGGAGAGGATCTCAGGGGATATAGGTGATACATTTTCACCGGGATTCCACTCGGGCACAGGTAGACAGCAAACAAAACAACCGCGTGATACCGATCATGAGATTAGAAAGTTTGTGCTCACCTGGATCGCATTCGCAAATAACGGGCTCTGTAAACTTGGAGCGTAATCCTTCAAAATCGATCAAACGTCCCTGTCCAAACACTGGTCCAAACACTAGCACTGGTGCACATGAAACATACTACGAACTGCATTCGTTCCTCGAAATGAGAACACGCGAAACTAGGTGAGCATTAGCGACCGGAACGGAACCTGCCCTCAACGGCCTAGCTAATCCAATAACAGCTCAAGAGCACAGATTCTCGATAGTTTGTTTTATTGCTTATGTGAAACTTGAGGTTTATAATTTCCGATGCTTACGTCTATCGCAAATTGTATCTCGTTCTAGGAATGTTACCTGAGAAATGTCAGAAAAATTTACGTCAACTGTTCACCCGTATCAAAGCAAAGAGGATTAAAAACAGAATATCAGGGCCTGTCCGCGATTCACCGAGTTTGCGACGCTTTCACGAGATGCACTGGAAAAATACCAAAAAAATTTCAACTATAAAATTGTGTTTTGTTTAGAATTGTACTACGTACACTACTAGTTACAAACCTCTTTAAGAAAAACAAAATGCAGCAATGTATACAATTTTCGCGTTATTCTAAAGAATTTTAGGTCTAATAGCATTGGAAAAATTGATGTATTTATTTTTGGATAGTGGTTCATTTAAGGTACCATAAAACCCGGGCGTTTTTATGCCCAAACTCTTATTTGAAATTTTAAAATAAAAAAATCATATTTTTAAGGAATACATTATAATGTAAATGCATTACGAGGAGAAAATATAAAAGAATGAGTTTTGTACTAGTGTGGTTACTTAAAGCATCAAATTATAGATTGAAATTTCGTGATGTCCAAATTATTTTTACCCGCTCATTAGGCAAACCACCATCCTAGTATCAATTCATGTTCCATTTCGTTTAGAATGCAATCGTCTAAGCACTGATTCTCAGCGTACAGCTTGCAAACAAATCATGTAGGATTTTGTACATCAAATTTTCCGTCTGCTACATGGGATTTGGTGGTAAGGCGGGATTTGAAGTTTAAAAATTATATTTCATACAAACAAGGTATGATCTAAACAATCTCCGAACAGAAAATCTAATCTGAATTTGTAGGCAATTGCTAAAGCACTAATTCTGAGCGTAGCTTACAATCAAATCACGCCAGATTTCCTACATGAGATTTGGTGGCAAGGCGGGATTTGAAATTCAAAAACTATATTTTCATACGAATGAGGTATGTTTCTAAATGTTCTTTCAACATAAAATCCGAGCTGAATTTCGCTTTTTGAGCTGCTTTATGAACACAAAAATTAAGCTGAATTTGCATTTAAGTGCCAAAGCACCGATTCTCAGCATAACTCACAATCAAATCATGTCAGATTTTCTACATGAGATTTGATTGTAACTATGGCGGGATTTGAAATCCAGAAATTATATTTTCATACGAACGAGATATGTTTCTAAACGTTCTGTCAACAAAAAATCCAAGCTGAATTTCGCCTTTTGCGCTGCACCGACGGTTCTGTAGAAAATCTCCCCGGAAAATTTCACTGGCAGGCGATTGGCCGAAACTCACGCGTGTGATTCTCACGTGCAACTTAGACTTGTGACGGGCTCGAGCTCGGGTCAATCCGGGGCAGCGGGCGGAACGCGAGACCGCGACGGGATCCAAGGGGTAACTGAGCGCCACGGCCGATACTAACCTCTATCTGGGTTCGGGTTAGGGGGAGGGCCAACCCACCCTCCCGCCCCCGCTCTGCATCCCTCGCTCGAGCCCTGAGCCACCCTGTCGCGCGGCAACACAGGGAAACACTGCAGCGCCCGCGCCCCATCCACCGGTGCAAAGTGCAATGTGCATCGCAGTGCAAAGGCGGATAAAATATTCTGCATACCTCGAATTGTGCCGTGCGGTAAGCCAATTCGGACAATTTTCGAACTTAACAACATCGGTGGGGCTGAGAGCAGGAGGGCGTATAGCCATTGTGTCCTTCTCGGTCGACAAAAAGGTCGGCATCTATTTTGATGGGCCTTTTGCAAACTATTCAGCTATAGCAAAAAGAACACTGAAAAAAAAGATTGGTAGAATTTACCATTCCTTCACGCTATATTTCACACGACGTGAATTCGAAGTCGATTCTGCCAGAGGAATGGTCAACCTAACCCAACTCGAGGTTATCTGTACCAGTATATAGTAACGTTTACCTCTCTTCCGGCAGAATTGACTATGAATTGACGCTGTGTGAAATACAGAGTGGAGGAATGGTAAATTCCACAATTTTTTTTCTTTTTCAGTGAAGATTTGGATAGCATTTTGCAATTTGAAACTAGAATTTCTGGCTCGTTTCAGAAACAACGTATGAAACATTAGTTTCCCGATGTAACTGAGTGATTTTCCGGATGAGTGCTATTATAGTTTCTAATTGCAAAATGTAATGCATTTCATCTCCATAGAAAAAGACACAAAACTCACGATGAGCGCATCGGGAAAGTTTCCAATACACTCCCAACTTCACAACCTGCGTAAAACACATTCGAGCAAATTACGCGCTCATTATCAACTGGAACAAAAGTCATAACCAAAAAACTAAACAAGGAAATAAGTTAAAAATTGTTGCACCAGCTCGTAAGATCAATCACTCCATGTATCTCTTGCTTCGAATATTATGCGACACGACGATTCCGATTTAGAAAGTTTGTAGTTTTGAAAACGCCTTCAATTGTGACGTGATACCTCGCGCATTCCGGAGAGTACGAATAGTTGTATCATTGCGCCTTAGTAATGTGACGGAATATTTATTTTGAAGTAGCTGCTGGCCTTTTCGGTTTTCCTTTGCCGCTAGTTTGAACGGATGGTTGAAAAGTGCTAAAGTGAAGCTAGAATTGTAGGTGGTAAATGTATAATTTTTATAAAGGAATACAAAATAAACAAGAACTGAAGAAAAACAAGAGAAAAAAACTAAATAATAGGAACTCAAATCAACAATAAACTTAAAGAGACCGAAAAAGTACAGAATTTTTCTGTTTATGACGTACTCAATATTTTTGGAAAGGTACTGAAAAAGTACGAAATCATTCAGTTTTTTGCCACTCATTATGAAATGAAATCAAATACTGAGCTATCAACCGACTTTCACTACAATAATAAGCGAACTCAGGCCATGTTTCACTATGCGGTCAAAACTGCAAAGAGCCTGTTGCAAACTTTTGCTAGAACAAAAATAAGAGTTGTTCCTTACAGATAACCTCTCAAAAATCACGATGAGCGCA
This sequence comes from Bemisia tabaci, assembly GCF_001854935.1. NCBI lineage: Eukaryota > Metazoa > Arthropoda > Insecta > Hemiptera > Aleyrodidae > Bemisia > Bemisia tabaci. The sequence continues at coordinate 2,725,999 of NW_017547103.1, read as the reverse complement.
TCGGCAAACTCTGTAATGCACTTCTAACTTCACAATCTGCGTAAAAAAATTGCGTTTTTTAAGCTTCCCGCTTCAAAACGGATACTACGGCACAGGGGAACATTTCGTTAGAGGAGTTGTTCTATTCAATCCCTGCTCAACGTGGCCGACGCTTCCGCGCGCAAGTTGAGGAGAGCACAAGGTCAATCAAGACGGATATCTATCAAAGCGAGAAAAATGCGAATGTAAATACAACGCGATTGTTATCAAGTGGCTAGAATTATCGTCCCGTCACATGTGTTTTGGAGGATTGGCGTCGGCTATGTTGAATATTGCGTGGTATCCTTGTGAGCAGGGGTTGGATGGAATGACTCCTCCAACAAAATTTTCACCCGTGCCGTAGTATCGTTTTTGAAGCGGGAAGCTCGTAAAAAAGGAAATTTCTTACGCAGCTTGTGAAATAAGGAGTGCATTTCAGGCTGTGCCGACCGTGATTTTTCAGACACTTTCTATGAGCAACAACTCTTATTTTTGCTCCAGCAAAAGTTTGCAACGGGCCCATTGTGGCAAAGGAGAACCGACAAGGCCAGCGTAAAGGCTACTTCAATATTAATCTTCCGTCGCATGGCTAAGGCGCAATGATACAACTATTCGTACTCTCCGGAATGCGCAAGGTATCACGCCACAATTGAAGGCGTTTTCAAAACTACGAACTATTCATATCGGGATTCTCGTGTTGCATAATATTCAAACCAAGAGGTAAATGGAATGACTGATCTCACGAGCTGATACAGCAGTTATTTGCACATATCCTTGTTTATTCTTTGTATAAAGCTTCTGTGCCAGTTGATAATGAGCGAGTAATTTGCTCGGATGTGTTTTCATTCTATTAAAGCTTCTTATATACATTTCTTGCTGTACTTTCTTGTATATTGTTGTGGATTTGAGTTCCTATTATTTAGCTGTATTTCTTACCGCTTGTTAATTTTTAATTCTTTCATAAAAATTACCATTTACCAAGTACAATCCTGGCTTCACTTCAGCATACTTCAACTATGCGATCAAAATTGCAATAGCGGCAAAAAGGGAAACCGACAAGGCCAGCGCAGAGGCTACTTCAATATTAATATTCTGTCACATTGCGAAGGCGCAATGATACAACTATTCGCACTCTCCGGAATGCGTGAGGTATCACGCCACAATTGAAGGCGTTTTCGGAACTGCCAACTATCCATATCGGGATTCTTACGGCACATGAATAGGGTGTCAACTGAAACTTGCTGGCTAATATTAAGTACCTTTACAGCAATTTTTCAATACCTTTCCGAAAAAGCACGATGTAACGAGAAAATCCTGCACTATAAGAATCATCGCTCAACGGGATGGATATTTCCAGGCTGTCTTAAATAAACACCCGTGGCATGAAGCAAAAAATACCGAACCTTTATGCGGAATTCCCGTACTTTTTCATTACTTCTGGACCGCCTTATAAATTCAGTACTACTTCCGGACCAGTAGGCACCCTGTATATGCAATGGAATAAAATGGAGTATTTACAGTGTTGTCAACTTGCTGGAATCCAGTGACGTAGCGTGACGATTGTGTTGCTATTCAAGTCAATGGAAAAGGATCGACAGACAGGGTGTTCGCAACAAACACCTTACAGATCGATTCTTTCCCATAACTTCAAATGGGAAAATGTCGATAATCGATCATTCACGCTTCGCCATTGCTGGAATTCCCACTGAGTTAAATTCGTCCAACTTTACTACGTAAGACGGAAGCGATGGCAAGGTACTTATCATTTAAGTCTGCAAACGGGATTCGAGAGGAAAAAGAGCTTCCCGAAAATATACGCAAGAAGTTCTTCAATGGTTCTTGAAACTTTAGCGAAAGGAAAGAGGTAATTAATTCCTTAGGAAAGAAAGACCTTAACATACCGATGTCAAATCGTAGATGGCTCACCCGGGACTCAATTCCCTGTATTCATTCTCATTTTCCTCTGTCACATGCTGCACCTCAGAACAGCACGTGTGATACAATTCCTCCGACACTTAAGTAACATACGTTGCCTACCACCCAAAATGAAGGATCATTTAGTTCCACCAACGCGGATACCCACTTGTTTTCTACGCTTCAAGTCGAAAAATGCGGTCTCTATGGAGAAATTTTTAAACTCACGATGTTTCATTTTCTTATGAAATCTGTGAATATATTCGAATGATTGAAGAAAATTCATAGAATATGCTAAAGGGATTTTTTTTTTCATCCAAACCGCAAAAGATCGTGCTGAGCCGCAATACTTTCCTATCCCGGTCCAGCGTCCAGCCCGCTCCATGCGTTCCAGTAGAACGCTTGGATTAGGTACGCTTCGGAATTGTTGCGATTTTTGCAAGCTGGCATCACTGTTTTCCTCCATTTAAATGTATGTTAAACAATCGATTCTAGGTAAAAAGGCAGCCTCTCTGACCTAGAATCGATATTTCCAATTGATTTAAATGAGTATTAACCGTGTTGCCAACTTGCAGGAATCGTTGCTGTCTCAGAGGTGTCACGTGCGATCCCGACCTAAACCAGATCCGCCTGGAAATCATAGGTAACCGATATAACCCAATCCATTTGATTCAAACGTACTTGCGATACATCGATTGATCTGCCATTTAAACCTTTGAAAAAGGATCGATAAATAGGGTGTTTGTAACGAACACCTTAATAATATATTCTTTACCATAGCTGCGAATCGGGAAATATCGATAATCGATCATTCACGCCTCCCCACTGAAAGGATTTCGCACATTTCTTGGACGAAGGAAAAAGAATAAAAATCCTAAACAAAATCAAGGGTTGTTTCTTTTAGAAAAAAAATAGGGGCGGAGATTTGCAACAATCAGAGGTACACACATGTTTTCAAATTTAAAAATAGTTGACGGAAAACCATCTCCAAAGATGAGATCGCTCTCCATCATCGTATTCAGCAATGCGCGATCAATATTTTCACTAATTAGCCAGACTGCCTGAATGGCTGGCAGTTGTAAGTCAAGGTTAATGTCGGAGTTTGTATAAGGAAAACAAAAAGAGGGTGGAGCCCCTGAAAACGCTCTTATTTGATAATGAATGGCAACCCTGGGGCGAGTTTAATTGAAATGCAAAATCCACTTTCGGGGGATTTCTGGCTCGTTTGCCTTTCGGAGAGGATGCGACACATCGCGCCTCAGAAGCCGTTGAAAGCCTGAGAAAACTTTTCGCCAAGGATACATTTTCCTTATACGCTAAATAAACTTCACTGCGCAAGATTTAAGGGAAAAGAAAATTATCAGTGTAATGGCAAATAAGACGTATCGTGCTCTTGCCTCGCCCTTGGAAATTCTGAGAATGGGGGAATTCGCAATTATTTTTTATTGCTTTATCTGAGAGTGGGAACTGATTTCACATAATTTTTGTTAAAGTTTTTTCTCATATGCGAAACAGTGAAAACATAGATTAAAAAGGGAGCAAATGCATACAGCCTAGTGACGTCATTTGGCCAAATTTCCCATTCAAACAGATGTGTTCTTCTAACAGATTAAATCATTTTATCAAATCTCCTCCAATAATGGAGAATTTACATGCAAATTTTTTATTTCTACATCTGAAAGTGCTTAAAAAGCTGATTTCACAGTATTTTTTATAATTTTTTTCTGATAAGGGAAATAGTATGAAAATAGATTGAAAAGTGAGAAAATGCACCGCTTAGTGAAGTCCTCTGGCGGCATTTCCCATTTAAACACATGTATTTTAGCAGATTAGATCATTTTGTCATATCTTCTCCAATAATTGTTCAGTTCATGAACCAAGAGTATCCTTGTGTTCAGTTCACTCAGAAGTTTCCACTTAAACACAAAATTCATCACATTTCAGACACCTGCAAATTCTCCGTTTCGTCATCAGTTATACTTCCAACTGGAACATACCTCTGAAAATTTTAATGTTTAAGCATTGAGCGAATCGATAGCTCAGGTCGAAAAACTCGTATGTTTACAAAGTTTCAAAATCTCAGATTATGGTAAATTTTATAAAAGGATTTAATTACTTATTATACCAGCACGATAGGTCTGTTCGTGCTAATCGTTGCAGTGGCGAGGCTTGAATGATCGATTACCGATATTTCCCATAGAGGCTATGGTAAAGAATCACTTAGTAAGGATTTCGTTGCGAAGACCCTGTTTATCGATCCTTTTCCATAGGTTTAAACGACAGATCAACGATATATCGCGAAGCACGTCGCGATCCTGGATTTTAGAGTAAAACTATCACAAGACCTTGTCTGAGCGAGCGGCAAAGATAACCTGGTTTCTTGAAGAAGAAATTGCCGCAGGATTCTTTCAGATAAGGATAATAAATATTTAAAAAAATAAAATGAAACAACAATAATAAAAAGCATTAAGAAATGAATAAAAATGAAGAAAGCATTAAAAAAACTTTCAGCCATATCCCATTCGCACCGACTCGAAGAAACCCGGGGTGGAAGTTTTATAAGTCTTTACTTTCCTCTTCAACTTGGGGAGTTTGACATGGCGCTACAAAATCATCAAACAATCCATAACGAGCAAACAGACCCTGCTGTCTCACCAGCGAGGATTATCTCCAGGCCAAATTGGTAAATCTCAATTCGTCGAAAGTTCAAAACTGAAGCTAATTTGATGGATGTCCTCGTCGAGGCAGTTGAAAGTTAGGCTCGCGATCAATGATTGCCTCTCACTAATTAGCCCCGATAAAAGCTTAAAGCACAATCCGCACAAAGGGCTCCTTTCTTTAAAAGCTCTTTTTTTCCAACAAATCTGTCTAACCTTATTTTTTGCCCGGGTAGACAAGCGTAAGGGCCGTCCATAAATTACGTAACGCTCCAGGGGAGGGGGGTCAATGAGAGCGTTACAACATTTTGTTTTTACGTGCAAATGGATAGGGACCTACATTACAAAAGGGGAGGGGTAAAAAATGCCGAAAAAGTGCGTTAAGTACTTTACGAATGCTCCCTGCTCGGCTTTCACCTCACTGATGTTGGGCGAGTAAAATAAGCATTTTTAGTCAGCCCGACAACACAGCAAGTTTTTAGTTGGTTTTGAAGTGCGGTGGCACACACCAGCGGGCTGATTATTCAAATTCATAGACAAAGCTATAGACACTACCGGCAGCCCACATGAGACCCTAGAAAGTTAGGACATAATTTTCCCCTTTGATCTATGAAAACCATCGGCTCCCACCATAATACGAGAGCTCCATTTTCTCTTAGTCTATTTTGTCCATCTTTCCGTCTATCAATTTCAATATCAGCCTATAGCTGAGGGGGTAAAAATTCGGATAATGTGCTTCACAACAACGAGTTGCAATACAAATTGTTTCTCTTACGGGTTGAAGGCGCGCGCTGCTGCAGCTTGCTGAACTAGGAGGACAGGAAACCTGAACTAGCCTTAACTTCACGAATCTACTAGTGGATTGAATTGCGATATATCGATTGTTATGCCATTTAAACCTATGGAAAGGATCGATAAACAGGGTGTTTGCAGCGAACACCTTAATAGTCGATTCTTTACCATAGCTTCAAATGAGGAAATATCGATATAAATCGAATCACACCACACCACACCATAATAGAATCGCTCCATTTTCCCTTTATATCTTTATTTTTCTGTGACTCTGTCCATCAATTTCAATATCAGTCTGCAGCTAAGAAAAAAACAAATCGGGAATCGTGCCTACTTCAAAGCGCCGCAACGCTAATTGCGTCTCTCGCGCGGATTGAAGGCGCGCGGTGCAACTTGCTGTATTGAGAGGACTAGAAACCTGAACTAGCCTCTAATTTTATTTCAATTCGGTGTTCACACGGTGAGATTAGATTAGGTGCAAAACCCGCCTTTTGAATATAGCCATGCCTCGCATCTTCAATCAATGCCATGGCCAATCTTTGGTTGTGGTGTTTCCCCCGGTGCGTGGCGGCGAGTCGCCCTGATTTTTTTCCTGCAGCCGGTGCGCGGAGCCACGCTCTGAAGTTTGATCGAGCTTTGAGGGATTATCATTTTCACGGAAGCTAAAATTATGTCGAAGCTCAGCTCTAATCTGAACTTTTGCGGGACTTCGTAACAGCCGATTTGATGCATTCGGGGAAATGAAGACCCGCCGGATATTAGATTTTCGCTGATGAAGCACCATAATCTGCGGCGCATTATGCATAATGGCTCAAACCTATAAAGCTTATATTAGCACTATATTTCTCAATAGTTTTAGGGTTTTGACTAAAAACCGGCTGGCCAACAATCAGCACTTTTTCAGTAAATTCCCAGGGAATCCAGTTCCTTCTCAAAAGAAAAATTCAGTACTATTTCAGTACCTCCACTTAACGAAGTTCGAAAAAAATCGAGAATTTGAAATTCTCGCTCGAACTGCGACAAAAATGACGTAGACACAGAATTTCATTGGTGGCTTGAAGAAACCGACTGCACAATCGCAATCTTGCAGGCAAATATACGCTAAGAATCAACACTCAGAGGACTGTATACTTTCCAGGCTTTATCAAAAAACACGTGTGGTATGAAGGAAAAAATTCCGGACTTTTTTGCGGAATTTCCACCATTGGCGGATCCAGCAATTTGGCAACACCGGATTTCCTCCATTTAAACTTGTGGAAATGTATCGATTCTTCGAGGGGCCAGGTGCTCTGACAAGAATCGATTATTTAGCATAGGTTTAAATGGAGGAATCTGGTGTTGCCAAATTGCTGGATCCGCCTCTGATTTCCACACTTTCTCAGTACTTCCAGACTGCCCTTAAAAATCAGGAACTTCCGACTTTCCGGAAATTTTGGATTAGTGGACGCCCTGATTTCATTAGGGGCCAACATGTTTTTTGCGTTCCTTTTTCTTTTTTTTACTCAGTTTCCAGCAAGTTAGAAAACAAAAACAATACAAATATAAGAGAAAATAAAAAAATGGGCATTTTTTGGTATTTCATTCTTTTGATCCTACATGCCTAAAAAAAGACCTGTGTGCGGAAGTTTTTGTCACCGTCAGCCGGTATTCATCCTAAGCCGGTTTAAAATAATAACCGAAATCTATAATTCGCACACACCTGACAACCCTTTTGATAATAAACTTGAACAAAGTCATCTATCTTGCTCATCTTAGGCACCTGATCCAATTAATGTACCTCCCTGACTTTTCGCCACTTCGACGGGGTTCCTTAAATTTGTGCGCGTATGCGTATGGTACTTTGTCGTTCTAATACATTATTTTTCATTCATTGAAATTCAAGTTACGCAAGTTATGTATTCCAAACTTCGCACTGGAATTATGAACACAGACGTGTGCAGAGCATTGTTTTGTGGGTGAACCGAACAATCAAAATCCGGAATACCTACTTATGCAGAAATTTTCTCGGTGCTCTGAAGCACATTTCATCTCCCACCCCCCCCTCATCCAAAGAATGCCTTTCTGATTAATTTTGGACGTATTTTGGCAATTCTTTGACACTGGAATGGAGTAGACTTTTAAAGAAAAATCGGGCCAAAAACTTTATTAATTCTTTTCTGCATTTGTAATTTCTGAAAAATTTCTTTTATTAATTTTTGAAAGTTGAACTCCTGTGCATTTTTAAAAAATAATTTCAAAATAAACGCCCAGACATTCATGAACATGAACATGAAGTAAATGAAAGAGCACACAATGGTGCTTAGGTCCAAAAAAGTTAGGCTTGGAAAATTTCACTAGGAGAATACATTTTATACTTAAAAAAATAAAAAAAAAAAAAAAAAAATTCATCCGTATCAAACCGATTCAGCTTGAGAGTGTGCCATGCAGCCATATGCTATGGAAAAACGCCGTGTGATCCTTCAGACGTTGCCAAATCTCCTCAGACAAACAATGAATTTTCGGAAAAATTCATAGATATTTTATTTCTTCGGATTTTTCAGCGAATTTTGTTCGTAAATTATCTAGGCTGCCTAAAAGTTTCAAGAAGTAATATTCATACCTTTCATCAGGAATTAATATATTCCGGGAGGAAATTTGGCACCTTTCGAGTGCATGTATAAGTACGGTGTTTTTTCTTACCACGGCAGCATGTGTCTTGGCATACCTCTGACCATTCCTGTTCAAGCTTATGTTGAACCTAACGTCCTTTCCAATACTTAAATATCCTTTTAATTTTGATGCATGTGATTAAACTAAAACACTCAAAACCCCGCCATAAGAGGTAATAATTCTAAATATTAACGCGCAATGACATTCGTTAAATCTGAAACTGCAGGTATCAGACCTGTAAACTGTGAAAGTGCAGAAGTGCATACCTCGGAAAACACGATTTTCCAGGAGTGTAAAAAAACTGTCTACATTCCTCTTTATTGATAGTAGAAGGGTAATAGTTCTTGAGGTAAATAAGAATAGGATGTTTTTTCAGACTCCATCAGCATTTTGAATACTTTCTCGAACTACATGTATTAGAAAATACGGCAGAAATGCCGATTCGCGTTTTTGGCACCAAGAATTCACTCTTTATCACGAGATACACATTTTTGCAATTACCGTTTTAAACCTGTTGTTGGCGGATTTGAATCATTTAAAAACTGAAAAAAGAGTTTCACGCTTAAAATTCCTTATCAGATAAGATTCAGTTTGATCTCATATGGCCAGATCAATCATTGTATGATTTGAAAATGAAATTTGATCACGAGATGCGTTTTGAACCTGCTATTGATCGGCGTTTATATTCATAGGTACTTACCTAAAATTTGTATAGAAGCTTTAGTTGCGATCCAATTCCGTGAGTCGTCAAAAAGTGATTCAGAATTCTTTAAAAACACAAAGATAAAAACACACTCACTTGCGTAAAAATTGTTTTAAAATAACGGGACGCGTTTCGGGACCTTAGCTCCCATCATCAGCCGCGACTGAAGGTATTTGTTTACATCGCCGCTCACTCCGCCAATTTGCTGGGTTGTCATGCCGGTATTAAAACTTATTCAGAAAACTGGCTTCCTTGAGTAACTTGTACACCATAGGCAGGGAATTACCTAAATACATATTATATTTTGTCAAATGGTAGAGTGTAACAGATTTTAAGTACACAGAAATTATTTACGAACACTTATTGTTAGAGCAAAGCACTCAGCCCGTTCGGCACCACGCGGCAACATTGAATTTTTTTAGTAAGTTTGGCAATTTTGCTCTGTTGACACTGTTGACATTCGTGGTGTTATTGTTACTGTTGTGTTATCAGTATTGCGAATTCGGTCAGTGACAGTAATTAGTGTTGGTGGGTGAATAATTTACTTAGAAAATCAGAATTAAGTGCTTTGACGTTGGAATTTGCCTTTAAGAAAATACCGACTGTTTTCACCACCAGTATCAACTTACTTCAAGATTGATTTCTGTTAGTATCCTGAAGTTTTGAAACTTTTCTGCTCCAGGATAACCTCCTTGATTTTTTGTTTACGTTAGTTCAAATTTTATGATCGAATTTTCACAACTTCAGCATCAACTGGCTGGGTCTTTGCAATGCCCAAACACCCAAGAATATCATCTGATTGTCTCGAGTCTTGCAAATCCACTCAGCATGGAATTGAGATAATCAGCGCTATTACTCAGCGAGGCATCGCTGATCAGCAACTCGCCGTATACCTGTACAATTTGTGTGCAGGCTTAAAACAGGTTTGTGCTTACAATTTCCAGTTCTTAACTGTATTTTTAACGTTTTTCATCAGACTCTTAATGCATATAGCTTTACTGTCAACCATCGTAGACGAACGAAATATCGTTTTTTGAAATCCTACCTCCACTTAGCTGTTGACTGGGAAACAGAATCGCTGGAGAGCTATCTTTAATGCCTGTTGCAATTTCCAATGAACAGAATGAATCTTCATCGCAATGCTCTATAAATAGCTCATATTTATGGCAAAAGTACTCATTTTAGAAGGTAAGTCCTTACCGAAAGATAGCGCACGAATATTGAGGAAATAATTGTTTTAAAGCTGATTCAGTTCACCCTTTTGCTGTGTATCTCACCTTTATGAGGTTTTTTTTATCCAAACAGGGTCAGATATCTGACAATGATTTTGGCAATTTCCCTTTTCAATTTTGCCGAATTTTACTGACAGTGTGTCAAAGCATTCGACCACTAGTTTGTTAGCATCATCCGAAGTTGCGCTGTCTTACCTATGTTAATGGCTGAAGTGCGACACCTCATACCTCCTTTGCGGTGTTTCAGAATCTTGTCTCCTAAGTAGTTTATTTTTACAAAGAGGAACAATTCAGCTTTATAGCTTGAAATTTATACAGAATATTCTACTAACAGAGATCAATAATCATGGAAGTTTTCAAATTATGGCGATTAAAGTATGACGGAAAGTCTACAACATAGCAAACGGAGATACTAGGTCTCGCACTATAGTTTTCGATTACTCTACTGTAAGTATGTTGGAACATTCACTCCGTTCATGGGTTGTTTCTGTTAATACACTGATTAATCTTTCCCTGTATTCTTTCAGCAAACCAATAAGGAAGGATGCTCGGCGCTTCATATGTCAGCATCCTGTGGCAGAGTGGAGTTATGTCGGTGGCTTATCAAAGTAATACAAGCAGACATCAACAAGCTGGACCTAGAGTCTGGATTTACTCCACTCCATAGGAGCATTTTCTATGGCAAGCTTAATGTGGCTGTTGAATTAATTCAGGTGAGTAGACTTGAATCTGCCGAAGCTTTAGTTTCATCCTAGAAACTCTGGAATCGCTGAGAACTTGTGTCAGATAAGTTGGCAGTTTTTCTCTGTATTTGTAAGTAATTTCACTGCCATCAATCGGTAGCAATGAAGGGTTGACTGCTGATGGCAGTGTCACTGCAAGCAATTTTGTAAATTGGTCCGATACGGTAAAGCTTAATCTTGAATGGCTTACGTATCTGATATGAGTTCTAACTTCAGTTTCAATTAATTACTCGATTTTAATTTTTCATTATGTTTAAAATTTTATAATCTAAAATCAGTCATGTTTACCTTCTAATGTTGCATCTTGCAAGAGTGAAGTGGCTAAAGTGGTCTACTGGCTAGTCTCGGACTCCACTAAAATATATGCTCCAAATGTGGAGGGTGAGGACAATAGTCAGTCGTAAGGTTCAAAGTTCACTTCTGGCAATAACGGATGCTAAATTCAACAAATATTCAAGCAAACTTTAATTTTTATCATCACACTAATGCATGGCTACATAAGCTACTTGAATACCCATCACTTGGAGGAGGCAAAATTTGAGAGGGGTTTAATCATTCCGAACGATGTACATCTTCACCATTTGATATGAGTGATGTGTCAGTTTTTTTGCAATATTCGACGTCTAACATTTAGGAATGAATTTGCAGAGCACTCATAATTTGAAAATCTGATGAAAAATTTTATGCAATGGTAAAGAGAAAAGAAGTAAAAGAAAGTGATTTGGAATAGTGACAGGTGAACGTGTCGAGAAGAAGGTTGAAAGCCACCAATTTTAGTCAGGCCTGAGTAATGGACACTAGAGTTTGTATCAAATAATTTTTTCCATCTACAAATTGGGACGAAACATCAACTTGATTTTTATGTGCAAGATTAAATAATGTAAGCAAAGCATCTGTTTATTCTAAAGTTATATCAAATTAATCTCATATAAACGCCTACACTTGTATCATTCTCTCATTCTATGGCATTAAAGTATTTATCCACTTTGTTGTTTTTTTTTTCAGCTTGGGGCAGACATCTCTCTCGTCGATAAAGATGGATTACTTCCATTAGATCATGCTCTCTTGGATCAAGAAGACTTGAGCCTCCCACCTTCTGACTTCTCTGTTTGGGGTAGCAATAATAATTATGTTTTGGGAATGGGCTCGGAAACTAGTCGCTCTAATCCAGTCGTTCACGAGTTTTTTCGCAAGCAAAGAATTATCATCAAGAAAGTAAGTGCTGTTCATTCAAACTTTTATAGAAATAGAAGTAGGTAAATCCATCAATAATACGAGATCTTGAAAAATCTTTTAAAATTGTTTTAACTTCAGATCCAAATTTTATTAGGTATAAGAAAGTATTATAGTTAAAAGAGCAAAATCCCTTAAAAAGGAAATTTGAACCATGTAAAGTTGAGAGCATCCTTTCTTTTGCAGGTCTGTATTGACAAATTTCACTCAGTATTTCTGAGCAATGATGGGAGGGTCTGGGCTGCTGGGCACGGTCTTGGAGGAAGACTCGGACTTATCTCAGAGCAGACAGCCCTTGAACCCCAGCAGATCAAAACACAGCCTGCGGAAGTCTTCAAATCCATCAGCATTGGTCGAGACCATACAGTTTTTCTTGCTGAGTCTGGTGCGGTAAGTTCCCTTGCAATTGAAATTAATATGAATAAGTCATGAAAAATTCTCACAACAGGATATTACAGTTAAATCAATGAAGGGAGTTTAACGTATATCAACAGAGTTTAAATGACATTATTTTGTTAAAGTCAAGGTAGAAAAAATGAGAAATCTTGAGTTTTTCAAGGAGTATCTCTTTTCATCAAGTTTTACGTATCAAAAGTCAAGAAACATGTCAAAAGCGCTATCAGAGCTTTGGAAATTGAAAAAAAGACCACTGATACTCATCTGACAAAAATTGATCTAGACAACCCCGAAAAATAAAACATACCCAACTCTAATTTGACAAAATGCTTATCAAACCAGAAAAAAGCACATTTTAAGGAAAAAAATTGTGTTCAGATAGTGGCTTGAAAAACCATTTACAACAAAAAATTGACTGCAAGCATGCATTAATTTATGTAATTTCCTTTTTCAGGTTTATGCATGTGGTTTGAATACCCACCACCAATTGGGCATCATACCTCCACCACCGAAATTAGTTGCGCCGCGTCGGATAAATTTATCGAAAAACTATACGATTTTAGGAGTTGCAGCTGGCAGATTTCATTCTGTGTTCTGGAACAAGACTCTGATATTTGTATGTGGTCTTCATGCTGGACAACTGGGCCTTGAATTCTCAGACCGCCTCACAATTGATGATCCTGCACTGGTGAGAAAAAGTTTTGAGAAAATTTATTTCATGCTTGCTCAAGGAAAATCAAACCAAAAAATTCAGATCAACCCTCTGGCTTGAATCGGGTTGCTCTAATTCTGACTGTTTCTTCAATTTAGTTGCTGTATTTTAATTGCCTCCTTGTTTACTTTAGTTCATCAATGGAACTAAAAACCAAAAAATCTGATTAGGGAAACTTCTGAGATTGTGGGCCGATTAGATCGAGAGATTCCCTAGATTATTGCAACCAACCTTGACAGCAGGCCTATGTGAATCTAATCAACCTTGAAGATACTTTGAACTTGAATATGGCCAAAAACTACGCAGATTATCCTGGTTATTTAATCAGTTTCTTTTTTGGCTTAGTCATAATTTGAGTAAAAGGATTGATGTAGCTCATTAATACTCCATCTCGAATGCAATCACTGCATTGTTGTTAGAATTATTATTTCCTTTACAGGTAAAATCAATTCCGCTGAAATGTGGATGTGAGATCAGTCATGTTGCAACAAGCACTGGAGCAACAATTGTAGTCACAAATCAGGGTGAAGTTTACGCACTCAGTGATTACAAAGTCCAAAAAATATCATCTAGGTAAGTAGTAATGGCTGAACTCAAGAAAGATAGCTGCGGTAAAGTCAAAATTGTTGCTGGATAACTCAAGTCTTCTAGGACTTTCATGAATTATCATCTGATTTTGAGTCACGGACATTGAAAAAATTGCATCATTGGAGCATCTCATAATTGCAGCCCCTTAAGAGTTGTTTTTATAAGACCTGAATGCACTAATCCACATTTTGGCAACACCGCATCATAGTTTGCCAGCTGTTTTCTTATTAAGTCTTTTATATTTGCAGCAGCTGCGTACGTAAAGTACTATACTCAAGCTGTATTCTGATGAGTTACCGTGGTTACCTACTGGTCACCAGGAATATTAATTTTGCTGCAGCTGGCTTTCTAAAGTATTTCTGTAGTAACTACTAATATTTAGGTGTTCAGTTTCAATGAATTGCAAGGCAGTGTTCAGAACTAAGTACTATTATATACATGCTTCCATCAAATTTCTTGTAAAACAATGTAAAAGTATTGAACATTTCCGAGTTAGAACTGTAAGTAAACGAGGAAGTAATGGTTTCCAAGTTAGTAAATCAGAATTTCTCATAAAAAAAAGTCAGTTTTTAAGGAAACTAAGACCACACCCCAAAATGAATCCATTTAACTACAATAGAAAATATTTGAAACCTGAAGAGTGTTGTACCTAAAAAATTGCATGCATGACATACTGTACATTTTTCTGTACATTTTTACTAAACCTTGTGTTTTTAGCTTAAACTCTAACGGCCACCTCAGTCTCTCTAGGAGAGGCTGAAAAGTACAATATAGAAATGAAAATAATAATGAATAGTTGTCAGTTATATTGCATTTGCACAGTGTTAATCATCAAATAAAATGATCCAAAATTATCGGCCTTTACCGGGTCAGAATGTGCTTCCATGTATCTGACCATCATAATTACTTGTTTTGCTCATTTGAGTCTGTTGTGTTGTTTATTATTGCAGGTTAAATGAAATCGTGGGGAACGTCCAAAAGATCTCTATTGTAGGTGGGCGTCTAGATCCTACCCGTGCTCAGCTGAAGATAAAAACAGACCAAAGCAATGAAGAATTAAAGCTTGCAATTTTAGGGGATAACTCAGTTTTTGTTTGGAGTGAAACTCGTCCCAATTTTGCCAGGCAAGATTTCACGTCCTCTAGTTTTGTTGCAAATTGCAGCATAATTTTAGTAATCAAAACATTAGTTTTGACCAATATGACTGAACTAACACATTTTGCGATAAAAATATGATTTCATCAGGAGCCTTTTTAGACTCAATCATGTTTGGATGCTTGTAACATCAACAATTGGTTCCAAATTAAATATATCGACGGTGTAAGTCGGCAATCACATAACTCATTTGCGGTGTCTGAAAATCTCCGCCTCTATGTTATTTTTTAAAGGAGAACAAATTGACATGATTCCTTGAAAGTTTTTGCAGAATTTTCTTCGCACGGAAAGGAAAAAATCACAGCAGTTTTAAAGAGTTGCCGTTGATTAGTTTTCCGTTTAAAAAATAAAATATTATAGAAAGTCTGCAATGTCGCAAAGTGAGTTACGTGATTGCCAACTTACCTTGTCGATATCAAATAAACAATTCCCTAATTTATGTTTAAGTCTGTTACAAAAGGATCAAAACGGCAAATACTTGTTTTGTCAGCTTTCGTTCAAATTTACTAAAGAGAAATTGAAGTTTTAAATTTTTTTTCTGAGTGGCCAGAAGGTTCAAATTTTTCCTTTTGTGTCCTGTCTTGGGCAACTCTGATTTTTAAATGTAAAAGGTACAGTGAAAGCCCTCAAGAAGCCCAATTTTCCTATTTGAATTTTAGAATTTACTGTAACCAGTAAAAATAGAACAAACTGGTCAAGTTTGGTATTTTTTTGAAAAAATACATTCAATAATGACTTGAAGTAAATAAACCAAAATTACAGCTAATTAATCAATGAATTTATCTTCCCTTCCAGGTGCCAGTTCTCAGTGAAAGTGTCAATGAAAATTGTCGATATCCATTTCAACCTCGCTCATTTGGCGTTAGTCTTTGACCTAGGAATTGTTTATTTGGCTTCTGTAAAACATAAAGGAAAAGTTAAGAGTAAGTCGTTTGTCTCTTGAACATCATATCAGTGCCTCTGAGCCAAAATGTATTTAACTCACATTTTTTAAAGAATAGAGTTAGTGTCAATTTGAAAGTCTCCACTAACAGCCCCGTATGTGTGGAAAATTTGGTAGCCCTATCTTACGCTGATTATGAGTTATGAAATTTCAAAAATTGCACTTTACATTGGAATCAATGAGACCAATGCACAGTTATTCCCTAATATCTCAGAATGACGAAAATGGAGTCAGGCACCGTTTGACTCTAGGACACTGATATTGGAAATCCTCTGAACATCAAACTTCATGTTTAATTATGGATTTCTCGTCTCTACCACCTCTGTCAACAATGTAAATTTTGCAACAGCTTTTATACTAATTTTCGGTCAATAGAAAATTTGTTGGACTGGAAAACAAATCTTTAAAAAACCTGGCAATACAAGGAAAATCGCCCTGATTATAAATCCACTTCCAACCAGAACTCACTAAGGTAAACAGTATTTGTGTGATTTTGTATTATTAGTTATTTTTGCGTTTCAAAATTTTCAGAAACTCCTGAAAAGAAGAAACTCCTCTCCTCTCGGCTCCATCCAAATGTTAAACTGGATGGAACAATTTTCCTCAATTTGAAGAGGGTTCCAGGGCTTTACCGTGCAATGAATATTGTCACTGATCCTGAAGGGGAGAACTTTGCAGTGCTCCAGGTATGAGCTTGTATTCTTTTTAGACAGAAAAAAGAGGCCGAAAGTTTGTTTTTCATAATCTTGCCAAGACATTGAAAGTAAAATGCAGTAAAGCTTGCATGTAAGGAAGGAACTTATGTTAACAGAATGTGGGTAGTAAAAAAGTTTTCCTCGTATTTCTTTAAGAATTCAGAGGAAAGTTAGCAGAATTATATGTATGCAAAAAAAAAAAAAAAAAAAAATTCTTTGCTAATTTGGTCATGACAAGGTAATTTTGTAGGTCTATTTACTGGATCACTTAGCCTTTAAAACTGATGTACAAGATGAAAGTTCACTCTTTAGAGAAGAAAATTACTAAACACAATACTCAATACTACTCAACAGCAATTCTGTAAAACTGCTGTGATTTTTCTTCTCTGTACAGAGAAAATTCTGCAAAAACTTCAGGGATTGATGTCAATTTTTTCTCCTTTAAAAAAATAACATAGAGGCGGAGATTTTCGGACACTGCAAAGGAGTTATGTGATCACCGACTCACACCGTTGTTATACCTCATTTTGTCTGTGATTTTTTCAAAAATATAACTGTGAATCTGCTTTCTTTTCATTCCTAGTAGTTTTTTCTTGGTTGCTGCCTTATTTTACTCGTCAAATGATGAATCCAAAAATAATTTTAACATGGTACATTTTTCTGACAGCGGAGTCCAAGAAGTGTCTCCAAAGACGTAGATTTTATTGTTCCTATTGCGCAGTCGGAGTTTCCAGCTCTCATGGCTGATTTTCTTCGAGAAACAAATGAAATTGGCTCTCTACATGACATCGTTTTTGAGGTATGTATTTTCATCTGTAAATACATGTGTTAGATAAATTGGTAAATCAATGGTAATCATGCATTTAAAAACGAGGATCAAGTACCTACTGCTTTGAGCAGCAACTTTCCTGTACTTGAATACATTTGTGAACTCTTTTAAAATTAAAACCCAAAAAGTGGCCATCCTTCAAGAATGCTGTTCAAAATTATATATATCTCAAAGAAACAGTATTTTCATTTACTCAGTCTATAGTCTGTCCGAGATGGGAAGAACCGTAGATAGTCGGAATTAATTGCATTATTTAAAAGCAAGGGTGGCGTTTGAGCTATTGTAAGATAAAGACACTAGACCAACCCTGTATCACGGCGCACTGCACAGAGGGCTGGCTCCTCATGAGTTGCTTGCCACGCCACGCCGCGCCGCTCAGCACCTAGCACAGGAATTTTTGGCTTCGGGCTCAAATCCCGGGGAAAACCGCTCCAAGGCCCATAGACTCCTGTGCGGTGGCTGCAACGTTTACGAAACACCGAAAAGCGACAGTTAACGACGGTCGGAACACACCCACCCTGCGAAACGGTGCAAATAATTCCAAATTTCCCCGGTTCTTCCCATCTTGGACAGACTATAAGTTTTCAATAGAATATTGAATAAATATGTTTACATTAACCTTTTTTGCATGGAGCTGTCAAAGCTTCTCTCTGTACATTTTTCTGCATTATCGTCAAGTGTTTTTCTCTTCTTCTTTTTTTCAAAATGCTTTATTTTACATAAATTTATTCCAGGTGGGTCAGCAACGTTTTCCAGCACATAAAGTCATCGCAGCAGCAGGTTCTAAAGAGCTGCATAAGTTGATCAAGTCTCTTCCCAGTAACGAGGACACTGTGCATCTTTTAGACATCGAGCCTACAATTTTTGCTCAAATTTTAGAATATATGTACACCGGCTCTTGTAGTCTTCTAGTTCCTGGAAAGTGCTCAGAGAGGTATACTCTAAATTTTACGGTGTGCTATCAAATGAGAACTTTGAAAAAATTTCAGGAATTCCGAATGGACTTACAGCTTTCTTACCTTTACAATCATAATAATTGAAGAGTTTCCCTGTAGAAAGGCGTCTTTGGGCAAAAGCAAAACGCATTTAAAGTTTCTAGAAAGTGACTTTGCTTTTTTTGGCCTTTAATTCCGCATAGTCGGATCAACTCATAAATATGATGGTTAATTTCCAAAGATGCGTCAAAGCTGTATTATTGATTTTCAAAATAGTGACTAAATGTATATGATGCCCTTCCACTGACAAGTTCTTCAATTCTAAAATTGCATCAACATGAGACTCTAAAACAATTAAAAATTGAAATGAACTTCTCTCAGAAGTCTTGTACAGTGGCTTCAAAGTGGACATGATTTTCACATTTTTTTTAAATTTGAACAATTATTTTTTCTCCTCTTGCACCAGTTTATATTTTATAGTTTACCAGATTTTTAGTAGTAATTCACACAATGCCCAAGAACAACTTATCAATAATTACAAATGTATCAATTACTCAGTGGCGTGCGGTGAAATCTTGTTTCTCACTCACACGTCACCTGGATGTCCATAGGTAAGATGAAAACAGCTCCTTACCTGTTTTCATTACCTGTGGATCCAAAAAGCAGCTTGATAGGTAATGTTCTGAGTGAGGAACAAGATTCCACTGCAATTACCATGAGGATTCAGTAGTTTGACAATCTTCCTAGCGAAGAATACCTATTAACTACAAGGAAATGGAATAATAAATCTGCACTTCCACAAAGATGATGAACAGTGCAAAGGAGGGTTTAGTGCTGTTGCCCTCAAAGGCATCAAGGGTAGGGGTGTCTCATCTGAATTTTTCAAGGCTCATGGGGGATTTTGTCTTTCTTTCATGCGTCAGTTTTGCTCGACAGCTGCAAGATTACCAAGCAAAACCTATGTGAAGATGGAAAAGACACTGAATTCAAAAGAACTTCTCTACTTTAGGCATTTTCCTGTTCCTTCCTCTATATTTTTTGTAAATTTATGTCACTCTTCTTCCATTTTTACATAGGATAATGAGTGGCATTAATGTGGAAGGAAAATTCAATCCCATTGTCCTTCTCGAAGATACTGCTCGGAAACTGCAGGTTTCCGAACTAGTCAAGACACTAAAGTATTATAGGTAAGATTTTTGTGATTCTGGTAAATGATTAAGCTTTTTTAGATGGCTCCCTTACTTCAAACCTGGTGAAACTTGCAGTTCGAACAGTAAAACCTCAATGGCTCAGTGGCACCCATTTTTTTAATTTATTTTCTGTAAGTATGTAGTGAACTAATTGTAAGACTCTAGAAACAGAAACCCTGTTTTGGAAATGCCGAAAATAGGACCTGTTTGAAACAACATTTTGGACCGGCTCCGATGATGTAGCCAGGTGGGAGAAATAGCATTTGCCGATTTACTGGACTCAGCTTCAGACATTGTCAACCAACTCAATTGGTGACTTCTGAAAACTACATAAGCCTCAAAATCGTTTTTACTGATAGAAAAAAATAGCCACCATTGTATTGACTCTTGTAAAGTTCTAATACATGTCGATTTATGTTGCAGGTTCAACAACGGATTCATTGTCAAAAAACCAGGTGATAAAGCAAAGAAAAAAATTGGTTACTGTTTGGAACCAAATGATTTCCGGCTGATATCAAAAAGCGGATCTTGTGCCTTGGAGAAGTCTATCCAAGAAGGTGATGCATACGAGATGGACCTACTCAAGTTCGAAAATGACCAGCACAAACTTGCCACAGAGATTCATCTGTTTCCGGGGCTGACTGCTGTGAAGTACTTAACCTCAAGGAGGATTTGCGATCTCAGCAAGGAACTGTATTTTGTAGTGAAAAATGAGTGTAGAAGTTCCTTCTCAAGGTTTGACTTTCCGGAGTATTATGACCTGACCATCGAGACCAGTGACAAGTGCAGCATCAAGGTTCACAAGTGTGTCCTGCTGTCGAAAGTGGAGTATTTTCGATGCATGCTGTCTGGTTCTTGGCGAGAGGTAATAATTATACATACCTACAGTAAAAACAAATTCTAGGGGGTTTTGCTTTTGATAACTCTTTTAACCTATTTGCATTCTTTTCTTCTTCCTTTGCATTCACTTTTGGAAGAATATATCAACGGTGTAAGTTAGGGATCACATAACTCGTTTGCGGGGTCTGAAAATTTCCGCCTTTATGTTATTTTTTTAAAAGAGAACAAACTGACATCATTCCTTGAAGCTTTTTCCAGAATTTTCTTTGCCCAGAGAAGAAAAATCACGGCAGTTTTAAAGAAGTGCCGTTGATTAAAAAATAAAGGATGACAGGAAGTCTGCGATGTTGCAAACCGAGTTTTGTGATTGCCAACTTACACTGTCGATATGTATATTCTTAAGCAATCAGCAGGGGAGAAAAATGTTGGAACTTAGATCCTAGAATGTTGAAAATCTGTGTGAAAACTCTCAATTGTAGCTATGAAGACTTTGGCTGTTGAAGCCATGTCTTTGTGTTACAAATTTAACATCTAAAGCATTTAAGCGAACATTTAAGATTTATAGAATTCCACTTGAACCATTTGTATTGAAGGTGATAAATAGAACCAAGGTGTTGTGGATATAATTCTGTAATTCACTTAAGGACCTTTTGGCTTACGCCATCATCAGAGCATTATTGCAAAACTTGAACATAAACATACTATCAATTTGAATTTTTTTATGAAATTTTACATACTCATTCATATGATGGTGTCAATATTAAAAGGAGTCACAGACAAAAAGAAAGCCGACAATGAGGTGCAGTGATCTCTGATCTCTGATCTCTTTTATCGTAAAATATGAACGAACACAGGGTGTGGTGCTGTTGCTTATTGGTATGTAAGATGCTTTGAGTGGTTGATGTGAGCAGCTGATTTTTTTCCATTTTAAGCCTCTCTAGTCACGTTTACAGCAGTATGGTAGAGCATGCTGTGAGAAAAATTCATGCTCAGTAAGGTCTATATCACACATTTGAAAAATCAATTAAAACACTAAACTTTAAAGTGTCCTCAAAGTGAGTGACGAGTGATATGGGTGCCAGAAAAAAATATTTGGAGAGATTGTAAGGAGAGGAAGTCTTCTAATTTCTAAATCAGATAATTTTTATAATTGAAATTTAATCTTTAATTTTACAGCTTAGATTTTAGTTTTAAAGCTGCTCTTTTCTCAATTAGTAATTTTTGAAACGGATATTTTTTTCAGATGACTGCTAAAAATTCTATTCGGCTTCCCTTTACTAAACCCCTAGTTGAAGGTTTACTTGATTACATCTACACGGAGCGTATTTTGAAGTCACCAGCTGATGCTGATGCTGCTGATTTTTACAAATGGTGCGCAATTTTTTCCTTTTAAGTTTTATTATACACTCTGTCTTTTTGTTGTTTTTGTTTTCTTTTGATTTGTGTTTCCTTACTACACAATTCATTACAGGCATATAGGGGGATAGTTTTTCAAAAAGTGTACAGATGCTTAATGTGAGATGTAAAAATGAATCAACCGCAAGAATGATAATTTGTCAAAATTAAGATAAACCAGACCTGTTAACGCACAAAAGCAAGCTATATTCCTTGCAGAAAGTGTCTAGACCTACATTTATCTGGAAGTGTGTGAACTATTGGTGAGACGATGTTAAGTGCTGTCCCAGAGCCCATTTAGAAACCATTTTTGTAATGGCTGTGTTCTGTTACATCGTATTTCCAACCATTCAGTCACTAGTTTGATAGTTTCCATGGATTTGTACATGGATTTTCATGTAATATTTTTAGCCTTTATATACTTGTTCTCGTGTATAACTGTGTATGTAATTTTTTTTTCCAGTTTACTTGTCATTGCCAATTTCATGTTACTGCCAGGACTCAAACTTCTGTGTGAACAAAGTTTGAGTAGCATTTTAACCTTACGAAATGTTGTCACCCTCCTGCAAATTAGCATTCTCCACAGCGCCCCACAGCTGAAACAGTTCTGTTTTGCCTTTATTTGTCAGAATATTGCTGAACTTTTGGATCTCAGGTAAGATCCCATTTCTTTTTATATTCCCTTCTTTAGTGACTGTATGTTACCATAATTTGTCAGAGCTCTGGCTGGGTTATTTCTGCCCAGATACCTTGAGAAATTCGAAATGGAAAACTGAGAGGAAGAGTGAAGTTAAGTTGCAAAATTCACAGAGAAGGCTGCATAAAGCTTGAGAACTTACTTACAATTTGGTCTGATGAATGTGAACTTCAGTTATAAATTGCAATCTATTTTCTCTCTTTTATTGTAAACGATTTTATTTATATAGATGAATGTGAAATTCAGAGGGGATTTTTTCAATTTTTAGCTAGCTTTTTTATGCTGACTTAATTTGCTTGTGTTCTTAGGTATTTAGAAGCATTGGATAGTGATATTTTAAAAGAATTGACAGATGTTTATCAAGAAAGGAACAGGCAT
The DNA here is from genome assembly GCF_001854935.1 of Bemisia tabaci. NCBI lineage: Eukaryota > Metazoa > Arthropoda > Insecta > Hemiptera > Aleyrodidae > Bemisia > Bemisia tabaci. The sequence continues at coordinate 2,703,305 of NW_017547103.1, read as the reverse complement.
TTGTGCTGGCGGCATATTAGTCCATTTAGATGTGATCGGCAAATTTCTGAGATCATAGAATTCAACAAGATGTGTCCTCCCTTACCGTGGAATGTGTTTGAAGGTAACAGTACTAAACATCTTATTATTCAACTAATATAGCAAATATCTTAGAATTTATTTCAGAGTCAAAGGCCAGAAACAACAGCCCTTAGTGCTATTTGAAGAGTAGGAGGAGTGGATTTCAAAGTATCATCTCAGCACCGTCAAAATAGTTTCTTTTTTTTTTATCAGGAACAGTAATACATCAATATTAAATCAACGGTCTATAAAATAAGTTGCCTTATTAGAGTTTTCCAACAGTTCAAAGTGCTGTTAAACCCAGATGATTCTCACTATCCAGTTTTGAGCTGCAAGATGCAAACCATTTACATGGAGAGGTTTTGTTCTGCAGGCAGATTTCAGATTTTGATAAAACATCTTTTATCAAAGAATTAATTTTAACCCCTTTTTTTCAGATGATGATGTTGTTGAGACAATATGCTCTCCAAAATCAGGAGAAAAGCCGCGAAAAAAACCACTGCCACGGACAAGGAAATCCAGCGGTTCAGAATCGAGACAAAGGAAGTCTTCCAGAAGCGATTCATTTGGATCCAAGCAGAATGATATGGAGACGCTGTCAAGTATTATGAAGTCAATACGTTTGACTGACCACTCAGTGGAGACATTCCTTGGAACGCAAGCAACAGCTGAGGAAAATGAAGCAAGTTGGATAAAAATTGAGAAAGTTCAGTCGCGGCTGAGGCTTAATTCCATGGCGAAAAATGACCCAAATCTGCTTGTTCGTGGCTGTGAGATGACTGAGCTGGTGCCAGTTAGTAGATCTGCCCCCATCAACATTCCGCCCCGAAGTGAAGAAGTCTGTGATATCCCAACCCCTTCGCTAGAAGACAAACAAGCATTTCCATCTCTAGGTTCCTGTTGGAGTGGTCAAGCATCAGTTAAATTATTTAATCAGCCTCGAAGCAGGTAAGCACCAAAATTACTCATAATTGGATTACATTTTGCAATAAAGAACCACTATTTCTGGCCCATTTTATAAACAACATACATGCCATTGGCTTTCCTATGCTGATATGTGCTTTTATGGCGAGCCATTGACAGTGGTTCCTTATTGCAAAATGTAATCCAATTAGTATTTAGAGAAAACTCATCAGCTTTTATCCATTAGTTGTAACAAATACTAACGATGAGGAATGGAATAAACACAATGGGTATTCCGAAGGTAATTGCACCACGGAGGAAGGTGCAAGGGAGATACTGAGAGATCTGGCATCGATGCCCAGAAATTGGTCTGATCGAAGCATGTAAAGGGCGCTTTCTTCATTCTCTTGCTATCATGGGAGCTAAGCAGCACCTCTTTTTCCTCACTACTATCGTTACATCTTCGCATGCCGTTGTGTGAGACACCATGCTTTGCTTTGTAGTGTTTTTCAGTTTTTTTCTAGTTTAGTGCTATTTTTCTCCTGTTTTTTTTTCCTTTGTTTCCTCGCCCTTTACCAGGATGGGCTTGTGAGAAAAAAATAATTTTATTTTTTTGCATTAGTTTTTGATATGAATGCACAAAGATCGGGGCTTTCTGGTTCCCTTTCTTTAACATTCCCCCCTCATCCCTCATTCTTAACCTTTTTGCCCCCCTTTTCTTCCTTCTTGTGATTGCAATCTTCAACAATCATGGACATCTAAAGCATTTTGGACAAACAACCGCGCCCTATTGGCACCCTGAGCACACAAGTGCATGCTTGCTTCCTTCTGGCCTCTCATTATAAGGTAAGACCATGCTTTGAGCCTCAGCTTTTAGTTTTTTCCTCTCTCTTTTAGTGCATTTTTAATTTTTTTTCTTTGCTTTCTTTCATTATGCATTTGCAGTAATATTAAATTTTTATTTTATCTCTTTTAATGTTTGTATTGTACTTTTTACTACTTCAAGTGTTAATCCTGAGCTTTCAATTAGAGCCCCATTCCCTCTCAGTTCCCACTGCACAACCAGCCCAAGGCAACCAATATTTGAGACCATCAAATACGAGTGGCCTAGCCGGAAATGGAACTTGGAACCCCCGGGTTATAGAGCCAGCGCTACAACCACCACACCACGGGAAGCCGACAATTTGTCTTCCCACTATTGCTCTGAGCCTTTGTCTATTTAGACATGGCAGGAGCGGTAATATTACTGAAATGAAAAAAAGAATGCAATCGAAGATCCACAATTTTCTATTTTTTAGACCATGGTTTTGTATTACAGTAATACCCTAACCCAGTATGTCTTTTGTCTATTTAGACATGGCAGGAGCGGTAATATTACTGAAATGAATAAAAGAATGCAATCGAAGATCCACAATTTTCTATTTTTTAGACCATGGTTTTGTATTACAGTAATACCCTAACCCAGTATGTCATTTGCCTCCAAGGTGGAATAAAAGACGAGGAGGGATGAAGGAAATGCCAAAATTGAATTAATATAGCTTCCTCATTATTTAAATCATGTCTTATTTTTCATTACTTTTTCAGTGACTGGAAGAAAGGGAAGCCAAAGAAGACAGTCTTCTCTATCGGGGATACATTCGTTGAAGAGAGGAAGGTTGAAACGCCACCTGATCCTCAATCATTTCTAAGCGAATCCCCAGCATCTCCTAAATCGCCTTGGGGCTGTATTAACTCTCCAACTGATACCTCCTTGGACAGTGTCATGAAACAAGAGAAGCAAAGTAGCAGGTAAGAATGCTCAAATTTTTCAACCAATTTTGACGTAAGGGCATATCTCCATTTGCATGCGAGCCCTGTCGTTTGTATAACTCCATGCTTGTCAGATCTTAAGTCAAATGGGAGATACGCTCTTACACTAGAAGAGCAATGGTATTTGAGTAGTACCTGAACCATTATCAACTTGTGTGAAATCCATGGCAACATTTGAATACTTCTTCTCGAAGAACATTTCTAAAAACATAAACTGACCAATTTACCAATAGAAGCATTTTTCCAATATTTCAATCCTCAGTGAAGAATTTTGGAAAATTTTGACTGAATGCACTGAAGAGAATTTCTTTTTTTTGAAAAATAACTGGCTAAAATATAATTTTCTATCCCAATTGAATTAAATGTAACCGTCGGCAAAAAACTCTAAAGAGAATTGGATCTTACTTCAATTTTGTTTCAGTTCTGGTTCGAAGGAGGTAGAAATGAGTTTTTCTGAAATAATCGCAGATGAACAAAAGAAGCGTGATAATTTAGAGAAGATGAGGTCCAAGCCTCTCTCCATGATTCAGGTAATGTACTGTTGCTCTACAATAATTGTTGAGTGTAAAATTCTGCGCGTCCATGGTTAAAGTTGAAAAATGAATCTATTTGATGGCTATATTTTAATTTACATATTATCACTCATATTCATATTTAAAAAAAAGAAAAAAAAAACTAATCAACTGTTATTAATTCTTCAATTTGTTTATGTGAATTTTCTTTGTGCATTCAAGAATATTCACAGAAAATTTCAATAAGATTTTAAATGAAACCTTGTCAGGAATAATGAAAGACCTTAATGAAGGTACCACTATGTTGTAGCATACTGCACAATTTTTGACACTTTACCATGAATTTTTTACAAGGAAGGTACACATTTCTCAACTTTCGTCATTGATTTTCTAAAATTATGTTTCTTGCAGAGTTTTTTCAGATCAGTGGTAAGAAATAATTATCTACCTTTCGATGATAGTTTTCCATTCAATCCTAATTTTGCAACGAACACAAGAATTGATACCATATTACCTATTCATTCATATTGTAAAGTCAAGAGATTTGGCTGTGGAAACTCTCTTACTTTTTTATAATGCTGAAAACTGCATTTATGAGCAAGATGTCGGGTAAAAAGAGTCCCATGCAGAGATAGCTTGATCCTCACATAGCAATTTCAAGATTTAGTGAACACCAAGAGTATCAACCTCAGGCGTAAAGACTTTGTCTTACTAAGATCCCTCAACTTGTGGAGAGAGATTGTTGAAACATTTCTTCAGATAAAATGCTCATGAGCTATCATGTTCCCAAGTTATTTTTGTCCACTATTACCAATTCCATTATTTTCATGAGAGGTAATTTTTGCACCTGATGATGCTAGTAGAAAAGTTGAAGTTTATTTTTGTCATTAAATATTTCTTTTTCACTTATTCTATCGATTTAGAGTTTTGTCTTAATCTTGTCAGAATGTATCTATCAAAATCATCCTATAATTTTTCTTATTTTACAGATGGAGGATCAAGCCATTGAGGCTCTCTTACTTTTTTACAATGCCAAAAATTGCTTTGATGAGCGCATCACTGTGAGGAGAGTCCTTGAAACAAACATCGCTGCACCAACATGGATTACCCATCGATGAGTGCTGTGAAGACCAATGTTGAAAACGTTGTTAATTTATTCGTATGAACTCAATGCAAATAATGATTTATCTAATTTATGAATTTTAATTAATTTTTTGTGCAATTAATGACTTCAGACCAAAATTTTTCTCCTAGAAGTGACAATTGTTACTAACTGCCCACTCGATAGTGTATATTTTTAAATAGGATGGCAGACCCTTAAATAATGCGAGCCCTATACTCTCACGATTTTTTGGTGAGACTGTGCAAATGCTGTTTTTTAATGTTATGTCTTCCTTGTAGGTAGTGTGAAATTATTTTTTACATTTTATCAATTGACTTGAATCAGATGACTGGATGAGCCAATTTTTTAATAATTATCAACAATAAGCCTAACTAAAATGTACTATTGAACCTCCCCCATGAGTAAATCAAAGTGTACATAGTAAGACAAACAACATACGACGTTCATCATCCAAATATTATTTTCCATCAAAAATTCTGCATCAAACATGTTTTTTTAAGGAATGAAATCAGATGAGGAAAACTTGATATTTATTCCATGAAAGTTTTTTTGTTGGAAAATGCAGTCTCACGAATAAATTATCCATTCTTTAGTTCATAATATCGCAAATGCCAAGAAGTAGGTCAAGCGGCTGGTTAGATAGACCTAACTTTTCATGAGTCATTTGGCTCTTCCTGTTACACCACTGTCTTTTTAGTTAAGGCTTATTCAGTCTTGCCTCTCCTAGAATACTCTTATTTTTCATCAAATGTGTGCCTTATTTGATTAGGTCACTGAGACTGTACAAGCTCTCTTCATTTTCTAGTCATGTTTTTCTCTCCAGATTTCATTTTCATTTTTAAGAGAATGAAATTTTTGGGTTAGAGCAACATGAACCAAAGTACTCTTAAATTTTATACTTTTGATACTTTTAAATGCAAGCACTGGAAAAGCTCTACTTTCTCTGTTCGGCAATTTGGTTTTTGGTTTTGGAGGAATTGGTGCAAATTTCATACCCCCATTCCTGGCTGCATGGTACTGTGTGTACACTGGAGAGTAACACCAGGCAGTGGAGTAAGATGTACTCAGTTTCCACAGGGATGGTTAGGAGGAGGAGGTATTGCCATGCACTCTTGATGCAAAACTAACGGTCGGTTGATTGAAAACCTAATGTTTTTGCAAATTTTGGCTAAAAAAATCGATATCATTTGGGCGGCTTTTATTAAAATTCGCTTATACCTGAGGATCTCGCGGGTCTGTATGCTGTAAGCAAGTTTTAGTTTGTTAATATTATTATTTATACTTTACTTCTCGATCGTGGATTCTTATTTTTTCACCCAGTCCATCACCTTATTTTGTCTCCAACTTTGTTGTTTTATTTTGAGTTTATGTATTGTTATCTAATTTTTTCTTTTTTTTATCGTTCGTTGGTCATTTTAATTTTTGACAATGCCATAGAATAGTGTAAATCATTGAAAAACTTAAATAAAAACTAGCAGCTTCATCATTCAGACTTCTGTTCTTTTTACTCCCGAATTTGATTTTGAAAACATTGACAACTTTAAATAAGGAATCTAAATTTTTATTCTTTTTTGTGATTCGATGTCATCCACTTATAATTTCTTGCATGTGAGTCTGCATTAAGAACTTTGATTACAGAATTTATTTTGATTTCCAATGCAAGATTATCATCAATTACGTTACCTACTTGTGGGAGAGGCGACAGTGAGAAACGCAAAATTACCGTCGAAGAAACCTATGCAAGTGAACCCAGGCCCTAGTATATTTTAAAAATTATTTTCCTACCAAATGAGTAGCTTTCCCAACTTCCTTGTAGATAAAATTTTAAAAACAGAGTTGAATGGTTGAATCTCCAGTAAATATCCATAAATGAATGGTCGAGAAATCACCATGTGCACTCTTGCATCCAAAGACTATTGAATGTTTTGAATTGTTGTGAATACTGGAGAATTTTCACCCCAAGTCATTGTACTCCTCCATGCAAAATTACTTGGTAACCCAAGTAGCGTAGGTTGCAATTCATCACCGACTTAAAGGTAAAATTACTGCCATTGCATTGGAGCGTTGTGTAAGTTGCCTATCTACTAATTGAAGGGGCTTCTTTGGGAGCTGAACATGCCTGTGTGTATTAAAACTGTATCTGTTCATTCGGCCACGGCTTTTGGCGCCACGTGACGCATATGCGAGGGGGACTTAGTTTTGGGTACTGTAAGGGGAGGATACTGACCCCCATTTCGTGATATATTGTAAGAAAGAAGTTACTCGGTATCTCTCACACGTTTCAAAATGGCTTCCGGTCAAATATTGCTCTTAATTTTATACATGATAATTGTGCTCTGATTAGTATCTAATTCGGCAAACCCGTGAGTCGATCGATTCACGTCGATCGATTCACGTTTTCATTTTTCGATCCATTCATGTCGATCGAATCGATACGGGTGTTTTTAAATTAACTGTCGATCGAATCGGTGTCGATCGATTCACGTTTTCATTTTTCGATCGATTCATGTCGATTGAATCGACACCGGTTTTTTAACAATTTGTCGATCGAATCGGTGTCGATCGAATCGGTGTCGATCGATTCATGTCGATCGATTCACGTTTTCATTTTTCGATCGATTCATGTCGATCGAATCGACACCGGTTTTTTAACAATTTGTCGATCGATTCACGTTTTCATTTTTCGATCGATTCGTGTCGATCGAATTCATACCCTCCTAATTTCGAGCTATCGCACTTTGAAATTTTCATAGTGAATACAAGTTTTCTACTGATTTTGATCCGCTCTTTTATTTATTTGTCCATTGATTCTGTTGATCGGTTCACTTTTTTATTTTTCGTTCGATTCATGTCGATCGAATACATACCCTCTCGTTACATGCAGATCACCGATCATACCCTTCTTTTTTTAACTACCATAATTCGCCTTCTGCTGCGTCTGGAGCAATTGTTGTTGCGAATATAATGTGCGTGCTGATTTCAGCCCATTACATACTCGAATCTTTGAAGGCGTTTAATGTGCGAAAGTAGAGCACCCTGTTGGCGACAGATTTCGCTACTTGTGCCCATAAAACGCCTTCAAAGATTCGAGTATGTAATGGGCTGAAATCAGCACGCACAACATATTCGCAACAACGATTGCTGCAGACGCAGCAGAAGGCGAATTATGGTAGTTAAAAAAAGAAGGGTATGATCGGTGGTCTGCATGTCACGAGAGGGTATGTATTCTATCGACATGAATCGAACGAGAAATAAAAAAGAGAGTCGATCAACACAGATTCAATGGACACACGTGAGATCTGAGTAGGAGTATTTAGCTCATCGTTCATCGAAATTAAAAAATGAACTCGTCTCATGGTTCGGTTTCAGTAAAAAGACATTTCTAAAGGAGTGGTTCCGATTTGAGCCGAAACGTTTCACCGCAGGTTTCGCACTGAGTTCAAAGATGAAGGGCCATGAGCTTCGAATATGCTGTGACGGAAACTTAGAGACGCTACATACGAGAACATGGCTACCTGTCACCGTTGGGCCCAAGTTCAAGATCGAACTTTTCTTTTTACGTCAAAATAGCTGAAAACTCATGTTTTTTGACGTTCGGGACTTTTTTACTCCAAAATAGCTGAAAACTCATGTTTTTCGCCGTTTTTCCTCAGATTTCGACATGGGCCCTAAGGTCATAGGTGACCGTATTTTAAAATGTTACGTCTCTAGGTATCCCTCACAATAACATGCTCGAAGCTCACGACATGTCACCTTTGTGCCTAGGGCAAAATCTGAGGTAGTAGGTATGCCCCAAAACGCAAATTTTCCGTGATTTTGGGCTCAAGAGCCATGTTCAGGCCCTTGTTTCGGAGCCGAAAAATGTTAACATCAGCAAAACCCGACTATTCCCGTAAAATATACATTGTTAACTGCCAACTATTCAAAAATGTCCCAGTTCCGCAGAGGAGGCCCCAATCGCAACCCCTCCTTCGTCGTCGTGAAAGATCGTGTAATAATAAAAATACATGGAAAAATCCCCCAAAAAGCGGTGTTTCTCGACCAATATTCCGTGGCACGTTCCACCTCTCATAAAACCCATTAACTTAGTTTACGACCTGATTTTACAGTCCTTTCATTTCTTTTCCCTCACCCCCCCCCCCCCCCNGGTGTGATCGGCTTAGACTAGTAGCGTGGATCATGAATGAAAGCCACGGGGAGCTGGAGCCCGGAGCAACCCCCGCGCGGGGGGAGGTGGCGAAATTTCGCGGGAAACCGGGGCAGGTGCAGCGGGGGGCGGGGGCGGGGGTGGTCTGGGCGAGCGGACCGTTCGCCGGGCGCGGCGCGTCGACTGCTCCTGCAGAAGTCGTCGGGTCGCGACACCGTGTGGACGCCTCTACCCGCCACGCAGCCTCGTGTCTCCGTCGCGTGCGCCTCACGAATCACCTTTCCCGCGTCTCCATTAACCGCGAAAATAACCTTTTCCGCGTCTTCATTAACCGCGAGGCTACCGCGAAAATAACCTTTTCCGCGACTCCAACAACCGCGAACCTCCGCGCAAGTAACCTCTCCCGCGTTTTGAATAACCGCGAAATCCGCGGAAATCACCGTTCCCGCGCTTTCAATAACCGCGAAGCTTCGGGTTCTCTGATAACTGCGAGACTTCGAGCAAGTGACCTTTTCCCGCACTTAAAATAACCGCGGAGCACCGTGCCCGCGACCTTTTCCGCGTTTTGAATAACCGCGAGATTCCGCGTATGTAACCTTCTCCGCGTTTCCAATAACGGAGAAGCTCTGGCATTTTCTGGCTTTCTATATCCGCGAAAGTAGCCTTTTTTGCGCTTCAGCCTCGTAGAGGAATCGTGTTCACTCGGCCCTCGGAAAGTGATCAACGACATAGCTACACCATGAAGACTTGAAATGCTGTGTGCGTTCCCTTTTGTTTTTGTGTCGATAAGTTGTCGCGAAACTGGTTTTCGTTCGCATCCTCGACCGAGACTTGATACACCCGTCGATTCGTGCGATAAAATGATTCAGGAAAATGATGAATGAAGGAAAGTAACCCACAACGAGAGCGGCCAGTATCTCTCGTACGCTATCGTAGTTTTCATTCTTGGATTTTATCACCTTTTGTTATTGAGTGAACGCTTTCCCTAACGAAGACCTAGTCTCAAAGTGAGGTTGATTCTTGGACTTCATTAAAGTGATCGTCGGGACGTTTGCGAGGAACTTTTTCTTCGAATCGCTGAAACTTGATTCGTGCTTCCTGTGAAGTTGGCCGTTATTTAATTCGTTCTGTGAAGCTGTAAAGTGTCTCGTTTGCGGAGTGTCAATCTGCCTGTTTGTCGGGCGTTTCAGCCGCGCAAAAACTTGATAGTCGGGTAAATTGATTTAGAGGAAAAGAAAGCAAGTGTTGGGTGTTTTCCGTCTCCTGAGTATCGCGTTTTTGTTGGATAAATTCAGCTCTCAGCAATTGTTGGAAAGCCCAGGGAATGAGGGAACGCAGTTTGCAGGTAAAATGTGTTTTTTTTCTTCTTTAAAAGTAATTTAGGTAAGTGTCTTTTACTTGTTTCGGCGTTAAAAAGGCGCCTAACTCCCTGCCTCGAAATGGACGACTTAATACTGGAAAGTACGATTTAGGACTCCTCCTTCGGTGTATAACACATTTATAAGGACGTTTCTAACTAAACAGCATATATATATATGTCTATGTCGCTAAGATTGCGCATCGTCTTATATGTTTAGCTAGTAGAAAAAAATACGCGCCCTTTTGCGCTTTTTCTCGATTTTTTCTGAATTATCTTTAATATTAAAGGATAGTTTTTTTTTCAATTTTTCTTTTTTTAAATTTATTTTTAATATTAAAGCAGAGAAATGTGTGGATTGAGTGAACTTGAGAGCTCGTCAAAAAATTAGGAGTTGTAAAATCTAGTGACGTTGAGATAAGTGTATGCTGTTTGTTCGGAGGGTCGAAGGGTCCTTTCATTCTCAGGGGGTTAAAACATGGACTAAAAAGAAAGTAATTAAAAGGAATGTAAGTCCGAAATTTCTGCCCTAAGGATTGTAGCGTGATATGGATATCTAACGAAAATTTAGCGAGATTTACAATTAGATACATCCGAAAATTTAATTCCGTCCGTGTAAATGCACAATTTGTCAATGAAAATTTGACATAACTGAAATGTAATTACGTTCTTTCGCTCTGGAAACGGCGATATCGATGGTCAAACTCTAAAATCACGTAGCTCAGTTTCAACGTTTCAGACTTTTCTCGCATGCCTCCTTTCTTTCAAGGAATAAAAAAAAGACAATTTTATCACTTGAAATATTCACAGTGACATGTGAAATGAAAAGAAATCAAAGAAAAAATTTCAAGTTATAATTAAGATTTTTCTTTTCTCATAAGAATAAAAATCGCTTGAAAATTTTGTAGAATCATACTTGAGATGCGTATTCCACGCATTGCTCCTTTTTTTCTTTTTGAGAAAGAGACAACTTTATCACTTGAAATATTTACAGTGACAAGTGAACAGAAAAGAAATCAAAGAAAATCTGAAGTTTAGATTCAGGTTTGTTTTCTCCCATAAAAATAAAATACGCTTGGAAATTTTCAAGAGCCGTATTTAAGATGCATGGTTTTGGAGTTGAGCCATCAATATAGTTGTCATCTCCTCATCATTTTTATTCGCGGGTGCGCGCTGCACCAGATGCTTCCAAAATTGCATTCTGAATCGGAGCCAAGATGCATCGAAATACGCATCGATTGGTTGCTGCCCATACTCAATCTCCAATTTCCCGCGCCAATGCGCGCTATCCAGGGCCGTATTAAGGGGTGTGGTGAAAATGATGCCTTTCTCAGCCCCTGACGTTTCTCGTCCCGCAAGTTTAATTCTACAAAAAAAAAAAAAAAATGTGACAATTTCTCCAATTCCATTGAAGTATAGGATTTCTGCGTTTGTTATTTCTGGAGGCCCTTCCATCTGAAAAACTATCGTAAGCTTTCATAATGGATTCCTACCTACAAATAGACCGCGCGTTCAGCAGAAAAGAGCCAGGCCACATCAGCTGTTGCCAAATTTAACCGAGTAATTTAATTTTTTTACAAGAGGGCGTTTGTGCAGATTTTTAAAAAAAAAATTTAAGGAATTTCCTTCGTCCTATGCAGAACGTTCTCTGAAATTTGCATACAAATCCGCACAACCGTTTCCATGTAAAAAATTAAATTGCCCAGTTCAATTTTGCAATAAATGATGTAGCTTGGTTCCTTTCTGCTTATCGCGGTCCACTGGAGATGTTGCATGTGTGAGGAATTTGCGATTTGACTGTTGATTCTTCCGTAAAAGTTCGCGAGAAACACGATAATGCCACTGGTTTTCTCTGAAATCAACTCCCAAGCTCAAAAAAGCTCTCAAGTTGAGGCCAAAATGGAGGGAATATCCCACGCTATCCTGAGAGTCCACCTCTACATCAAGACAAACTCTCCAAGCAAAGATAGGGAGCAAATACTTTGACAGGGCTGCCACTTTATTTGGGGACTTCAAAACTGAAAACACGGCATCACTGCTGATGTATTTGCTCCCTATCTTTGCATGGAGAGTTTGTCTTGATGTAGAGGTGGACTCTCAGGATAGCGTGGGATATGGATATCCCCTCCATTTTGGCCTCAACTTGAGAGCTTTTTTTGAGCTTGGGAGTTGATTGCAGAGAAAACCGGTGGCACCATCGTGTTTCTCGCGAACATTTACATAAGAATCAACAGTCAAATCGCAAATTCCTCACACATGCAACATCTCCATTACTCGTGCGCAATCCGGAAAGCGAGTGGTTCCGAAGGCGACTTCTTTGCCACCCTTGGTAAACTTTTTCCCGTTATTAGCTCATTGCAGTTCCAACTTACAAATCACCAGGAACTTGACTTGACCTAAGGGCGTGCTAACGGAGTCATTGCAATTTTTCCTTTTTCACGTAGGGTTCACTTGGTGGACCGTTCACGCGCCCAGCAAAACCAGAACAAAAAAGAAAGACGTAAGCGTCAAGTTCCAATTTACTCCGGTAGCATACCTTGACGTACATAATCGCTGCACTGTGGGCAAAAGGAAGCCGGAGCGCCTTCATTTAAAACCTACGCAACCCGGACATCCTTTGAGTACGAATAGTTGTATTCATAGGTTCTGTTATTTTAATGTTTTGAAGACGTCGCGGCAAGCCTCGCTTCATATTTGTACCGAACTTCTTTGGCCCATTGCAAGCGAGTATATCGCGCTTTGCAATGGATAAGTGTCTGTAAATTCGGACGTTGTTAAATTTTTCCCATTAAGTACAAATTTACTGGTAAACCTAATGACTGGTGTCGAAGTTTTCAGAGGATTTTCTTGAATTGTTTTTCTGCTGTACCTGTTAACTTCAAGTAAAATATTCAAAACTTATTTTTCAAAAGTACACTTGTGACCGCAACAGAGCAAAACGTGCTCAGGAAGAAAAATCTTACTATTCAGTACAGCGAAAAAACCGGTTTGGGATCAAACAAAACAATTCCGTTTTCCATGCTAAACATTTTTGAAACTCTCAGGAGCATTCGCTTAAAGTTTCAAGTTATAATTAACGTTACATTAAAGCTTTTGGTCCGCACGCGATCCATGCTGATATACAATGAAGGTCCGCACGGATATATCCGCAAATGTGAAAAATCTACTCTGAATAGGTTCCGCTCCACATTCATATCACTCGGGGTTTTTGGGCGCTATACACTGCCGTGCTAAGGAAGAACGCCGTATGAACATTCGAGAGTTGCCAAATTTCCTTCAATTAAATATTTATTTTTGAGGAAAGTTTTGAATATTTATCCTCGAAATTTTCAGGAACTTTAGGTGAGATTGCGAACAAAATTGTCTGTAAAATTGGAAAGAAAATATTCATAAGTTTATCGAGGAATTTTTGTTTTATCTCAGGAAATTTGGCAACGTCCGAAGGTTCATACGACGTTCCTTAGCACGGCAGAATAGATCAGTGCTCCCATTCCACTAGAACCGAATTTCGGAACTTTTAAGATTTTCCTGAACTTGTCCTTAAACTTTTGAGATTTCCGAAATGTTCCGGATCTTTTGCATTTTCCGGAACTTTCTTGGAACTTTGAAAAAAATCTATGAAGGCTCCCGGAACTTTTGACGGCCATTAAATGGGAGCACTTATGTAGACTCCGGCTCAGAATTCTACCTCGAAATTTTCAACATTGCACGTCACACATTTTATCGATGCGCAACGTTCGAATTCTCATACGACATTTTTCCTTAGCACCGGCGGTATTCCGGGAGGGCATTTTGAAAGTTACGACACACGTGAGACCCTCTCGCAGGAGACACCGGAAAAGCTCGAAGCATGCTCGTTTCTCTTCCCTCGTCGCGTCGCTACGAGTAAACAGAGTGTCGCGCGGTGGGTCGAGTCAATAGGAGAGGCCGGACATAATTTGGAAATTTTAAAACGCTTATAACTCCGTTTATACGAATTTTTGAGGTTCTGAAAGTGGTTCCATTGGTTTTCTCGTGCTATTTTCTGTCCAAAACACCCCTTGAAATTTAATATGTGACGAAATAAACATCAAAATTTGCAGTTTTAGTAAAAAATTTCATGTCCGACTTTTCTAATTGACGCGATCCACTGTGTGTCGGCCCGCGTGCCTTGTTCTTGAGTGAGCGATGCGACACGCTCCACCATGTTACGGAAGAGAGCCCTAACTGCATTTCCGTATGAGCCACGGTTCGCGCTTGCTGTAATGCGTCTCAAGGCTCATCGCAGACTCCACTCGCTGCTCTCTTCCGTAAGAAGGGAGCGCTCCGCGTCGTTAAAAGAGTTTCACCTGCGGAACGAACGACCGACGCCGCGCCGTTAAACGTACTTGATAAAGTTCGCAACAGATGGCAGCACCATAAAATCCCGGGAAAAAGAGGAGCGGAAGAAGCTCGGGGAGATTAGAGCGGTGGACAAGCGAAGGGTAGGGATTACACCCCGCCGCACAATGGGAGGTCTCGCTCCGGAATACCGCGGTCCGCTGGCTCCTGCTCCGGAAGGAAATTTAAGCTTGGTCCGGGTTGGAATCCCGACAGTTCGCTGTTTTCAATCATGGTGGTGGAAAACCGGGATTCATCCGGAAATAAAACACTTCACACTCGAAAAAAACTCCGGCTCCGGAATCCGTAATTACGGGCAATACAGGGTGTCCGAGGATTGAGTACGAATATTCAAGGAGTCGATTCTTCGGGTCAAAAAAAGGTATTTTTGTTGTATAACGTTCCTTCCAAAAACGCTTTCCCTGGGGGCCACGGCCCCTCAAAGTTGAAGAAAAAAATCGCCTTTTTAACAGTGTGACAAGGTTTATGAACCAATATTAATGAAAATTGGTAACTGGGAGTAATTTTTAGCGTTCTTTTCATTTTTGACCTCCAAAAAAGGTAAAACTCATTTTGAGGGGGGTTTAGGGGGGTACCGAACCTAAAAGTGGCCAAAATTAATGTTTCTAGTGACAACAATTGATTTTTTACGGCACCACAAGATTCATCGTTGAAAAATATTGAGACAATGTCTCCTGCGTTCTTTCGCTTTAACCCATCGTTTTCGAGATAATAGGGACTAATAGGGAATAATAGGAGCTGGTAATAGGGGGATAATGGGGCCCCCACGGAAAGCGTTTTTCGAAAAAAAGTTATACCACAAAAACGTCTTCTTTTGACCCAAAGAATTGACTCCTTCAATATTCGTACTTAATCCTGGGACACCCTGTATAACACTACCGTGCGTTACGGGTGAGGAGACCGTAAACCCGCATTCAGGAGCCAGAGCATCGACCTCTGAGCCCAGAGCTCTTTTTGCTACGGGTTTAGAGGCCGTTGCTCCGGCTCCTGAATGGAGGACTTACGGTGTCCTCACCCGAAACGCACGGCATGCTATATAGCCCGTAAGCACGGCTACCGGAGCCGGAAATTTTTTTTTCAGTGCAAGGAAAAATTAAGGAAGCTGCTCTAGAAGCCGGGAATCTCTTCCTCTACCGCTTAGAAGTCTTAAAGTTAATGGAACTTTTAGGTACCTGTTGTTGTTTAGGACTTTACAGTATTGCTCCTAGGGGCTGATCATTAGAATTGATGGACAGAGCTATAGACAAAGGAGATAAAGAGAAAACGGAGCGATTTTATTGGTGGAAGCAGTTGGTTGCAATAGACAAGAGAGGTAAGGAATAGACAAACTGATGGCAAATCACGAGGGACCCTATAGTTGGTCCATCATTTCTCCCCTTAGTCTATAGCAACCACCCGTTTCAACGAATAGAAGCGCTTCATTTCCCCTTAGTTTCCTTTATCGATCCTTTTCTCTGAGTTTAAATGGCAGACCAATCGGTGTATCGCAAAACACGCCACGGCACAGAAATACGTCCAATTTTCATTCGTTTTTCCCCATAGAAATTTACTTAGTATTTTTCAAATTTGTACATTCAGACTTCCCTCAACTACTTTACGTGCTGTCATCATTGAGTAATGACTGGACGGCTGAGCCTTCGTAACTTTATGAAAAATGGCTGTAATTTTTCTTTTTCACGCTTAAAAGTGCAATTTTCGACAATAAACCAATTACACTGGGCGCACAGAGTATATAAGACTGACGTGTAATCACAAAACGCAAGAGCGCTGTTGCATTTTTGGAAGATGGTCGAGTAGCAGGAGGTTGGAAATGGGGGAATTACTTCTCCGAGGCAGCACCTCCGCGACGGGGTGGCACGTGTAAACAAAGAACGAGAAGTAGTCAAGCGCCAGGTGCATCTGGATGAGATTCATGCAATATTGCCATCATTGGACGCTGAATTATGAGTTTCAGACCAAGTTAGCGGTTAAGTTATTTTTTTATCGCACGGTTTGGCAACTCCTCCGGCGGGTCCGGGAGGATCCCTGAAAGATAGTACCTTAAATTGAAATATTTCCGCTCAGCAGAATAAACGCACGGGCAACTCACTGACAAATTATTTTTTTTTCTTTTTTTCCCCACGTTGCCAAGCCTGGATAAAAATCCGAGTTCTATCTAACACTAAGCAATGTGCTACATTTTCATCCGAGATGAAATAATCTGAAAATTTTCCCCGTGAGCTTTCCGAGCAATGAACACAGGTCAAGTAAAATTTACTTTTGGGATTTTGTGTTTTCTTTACAAGCAGCAACACTTACCTCTGTGTAATGAGAGTCAGTAATGAGTGTTGCGATGGGTAGTTCCTTGCGATTTTTTAAATAATAGCACGTTGCAGATAAGTGATCTATTTTTAATCATCTACTGTTAATTGCGAACCTCACTGCTAGATATCTCGGATTGATATCCGAAATGCATTTCTCTCCTGAGTCTATTTTGTCACCAGAAAACGTGAATGATACAAGTGCGAAATGAGATCTAGCCTTTTCGCGGAGTGCCCTCATTCCATCTCACTCCTTATTCATATCACTATGTGGGTTGATTATTGAAATTGATAGACAGAGCGATAGACAAAGAGAAAATGGAGCAATCCTATAGGTGCAAGCGGATGGTTGTAATGGACAAAGGAGGTCAAAGTAATAGACTAACTAACGGCAACCCATGAGAGACCCTATTGTTAGTCCCTCGTTTCCCCCCTTAGTCTAAAACAACCACTCGTTTCAACCAGTATGATAGCTTTATTTTCTCTCTGTCTGCTTTGTCCACCGTTTTTTCAATCCATTTCATTCAGCAGTCTGCTGAACAACGTTCACTATCCACCTGTGTTTTGTGAGTAGATTTTTCAACGCGTCATTGATGGAATGAGAAAATGATGCGAATATACGGGTTGATCCCCAAAAGTAACTTTCAGATCATGTGAAAAAACCAGGGATCTCTCCACTATCAAGATTCCTACATGCCCGGTTTTTTCCAACCTACCCTCTCCCTTTACGGTGGACTCTTAAGAGTCTCCAATGACAACCGGGGTTTCCTCTCACACTCACCCTGTGGTCAGAAGCGGCACCAAGACCAATTTCAGAGCTGTGGAACTTCCTTCTCGTATACCTTATCTTTTATGCAACCAGTGACGTGGTGTAAATGATCGATTATCAATTTTTCCCCATTTTTTGCTACGGTAAAGATTCGATTGGTATAGTGTCTGTTGCGGACACCCTATTTATCGATATTTTTCATAGGTTTAAATGGCAGATCAATCGATATATCGCAAAGTACGCCACACCACTGACGAGCACCATTGAAAATCGAGCAATAACTACTAGATTTCCGAGTCTTGGAATCTTGTACAATCAGAACTAACGTAACTAATGTCTTTTTGTTTTTTTGCGCAGTTTTGCGATCATACATTGAAACCCTCTTTTACCAAAAATGAAGGTTCCGCATTCATATCACTCGGGGTTTTTGGGCGCTATGTAGACTAGAGCTCCCATTTTCCGGAACTAGTACCGAATTTCAGAACTTTTGAGATTTTCCAGAATTTTCCCCTGAACTTTTGAAATTCCTGAAATGTTCCGGATCTTTTGCATTTTCCGGAACTTTTGACGGTCATAAAGTGGAAGAAACTGGAACAAAAAAGTTCCCAGTCCGGGAACTTATGACGGAAATGAAATGGGAGTGCTGATATAGACTCCGGCATAGAATTCTACCTCGAAATTTTCAACAGTGCACGTCACAAATTTGAAAATGTCACCAAAAATGAAGGTTTTCTTTCTGAGAATGCGTAAGTCCTGGGAATTTAGGTTTGGACCTAAAATAAATATCCCAGTCTCATATTCTATAAGTTAGAGGAGAGCTGGCGAGCTCAGGGCGCACTATCTGCGCCCTGGCAATACTTGCGAAAGCGCTTCAATATCTTTCCAGTCGGGTAGAGTTAAGACAAGACAAAATACCTGGCGGAATTGAGAAATAAAATTCTCGCAGTCCTTATTTCAACTGCGCTCAGATATACGATCTTAACACAGTTACCTCGCCATCAATTTCTGCAGCGACGGAAAATGCGTCTCTCACCTACTTTTCTCACTTCCGCAAGTTTTTAACAAGACTCGTTCCGATCTCAGATTGACTCAACGGAGACCCTCGCTGGAAGACCGGGGTGGATGGAGTTTCCTACCCCCTCCCCTCTCCTGTCGAGACTTTTCGCCCCTCAGCCCAATTTAGCAATACGATCATTTATTTCAAGCTTTTCGTCCCTCAATGGTGCTCTCAGGAATTTGCGATTTAAGTACTAATCCTTATTTAAAATTTCGCGATAAACACGATGATGGTGCCTCTGGTTTTCTCAGAAACAAACTCCAAAGCTCAAAGAAAGCTCTCATTGAGACCAAAATGGAGGGGATTTCTTACGCTACCCTGAGAGTCCACCTCTATACCAAGACAAACTCTTTATGCAAAGTTAGGTAACAAATACATTTGTAGGGTTGCCGTGTTTTCAGTTTTGGAGTCCCCCAACAAAGCGGCCTTCCTGTTAATGTATCTGCTCCCTAACTTTGCAGAGACAGCTTGTCTTGTTATAGAGGTGGACTCTCAGGGTAGCGTGAGATATCCCCTCAATTACGGCCTCAACTTGAAGAGCTTTTTTGAGCTTTGGAGTCAATTTCAAAGACAACCAGTGGCAGCATTGTGTTTCTCGCGAGATTTTACTTAGAAATCAGTGTTTAGATCGCAAATTCCTGACACATGCAAAGTCACCGAAAATCTAAATCTATTTCAGATTGAAAAACATCTCGCCAATAGATTCCGTGACGTCACATAAAAAACTGACATCCGTGTGTACTTTTACCAGCGTTTGTTTATTTACTTCCCGGTCGCAATTTTAACAAGATATTATTTATCTCGAGCGTGTTCGCGTTGTCATCGCTGTTTGAAGTGGATCTTTTCAGAGATGTTCCCAAGATCAAATGAGAGAATCACGTAAATCTGTTTAATTACAGAAGTAACTGTCCTCTGACACATATTTCAGTCAAACTTTGATCGAGTTGAAGTCTGGTCGGAGAAAAGGGGAAAAATAAACAAGTAAACGATTTTGATTATATTTTAAACAAAAACGCCGGAAAATCCAAAGAATATTCTTTGTGCGCCACAAAAACTCGCTCATTTTTCCGGAGAGAATCGGCACGGTAGTATTACAGATTTATTTTTACATCGTTGCCACCAAGCGCTTGCTGTTTAAACGAATGTAAATTTGAATTTTTTGGGTCCAATGCACCAAATTTTTCTGATAGGAGGTTTGTAGAATAGCGCTGGAACTTAGGTAGAAAATTTTGAGGGTGCCTCCCCCGGGTACCTGCGGGGACCCTTACAAAAAATTCTGTGTCAATTGACATCTCAAAAATACTTTAAAATATTTTTCCTACGACTACGTGAGCCACTTTTTCAAAAATCCCGCGGGGTTAGAGGAGTTTCCTTCGTTAAAAAATTATTTTTTAAGGTGGCAAGGTAAAGAAGGACATCTTCCTGATATAAATTTAAACATTTCCAACTGTT
Organism: Bemisia tabaci; assembly: GCF_001854935.1. NCBI lineage: Eukaryota > Metazoa > Arthropoda > Insecta > Hemiptera > Aleyrodidae > Bemisia > Bemisia tabaci. The sequence goes on along the minus strand of NW_017547103.1, from coordinate 2,683,436 downwards.
CCTCAAGCTCTCGGGTTGATTTTGGCGGATAATTCGACAACGAAACAGCGTGGCTTATCTGTAATAATTTTATCAGGAGGGAGATGAATAGGTAATTTCTTGCCAGCGAGGACTCTTGCAGATACAAGTCACTAATTTGACAAGTCGTTAATTTGTAAGATGATCCACTTATCTCCCTAATCAGATAAAGGTGTCATGTCAGCTTTGTTGCATTTTCAGCCGTGAGCTGTGTACCGCATTTACACCTGCACAATGCGATATTTTTACCAAAAAACATTTTTTTTTCGGTAAGTACACAACTTACGGAAATTCTAGAAACGCCGCTGAGTTTACGGTTTGAGTTCCCATTGGAACTGAGAAGCTCTCCAATGCATGCTTTTTTACCTTTCACATTCTATGCAGAAAGACGCATATCGTTTTTTAAAAGTGGAAGGATAAATACACGGAAAAAAATGAATTTGCTGATTCAAGAATTTTGTAGATAAAAGAACTGTCCAAACTGTAAAAAACATACAGTAAAAAAATGCTACTTCAACCACCCCCGCGGTTAAATTCGCTTTCACTATTGTAAAATGTACATTTGAACCATGTCAGACATATTTTTTAAAAATTTAATTGTGAAATCAGCAATCCATCTCTTTCCTTGTATTTGTCTTTTTTAAACTTATCGACACTCGCCAATCGGGTCAATTACGCTTGTCACAGAATCATATTACGATGATTTCAGTTTATAGACCTGCAAAAAACAATAAGATCTGTTCAAGTGTTCAAATACCAAGTTTTCACTCCGATGTTGATATAATGGTACAACTCGGGTTCATAAGATTGGAAAATATGGTTTCTGTTTTATTTTAAGATACGAAATTTAATTTTTTCATTTAATTTTTCTGTTTCAGGTGAGTCTCAGTTTCAACTTCATTCGAGGCAATGCCGTCCATGTATAGATGGCAAGTGGCCTAGGTATTACGGCTCGATTATTGAATCGACATCGAACGCAGTGGCGTGGCGTGCTTTGCAATCTATCGATATGTCCCCATTTGAAGCTGTGGTAAATAATCGATTATTAAGGTGTTCGCTGCAAACACCCTGTTTATCGATACTTTTCCATAGGTTTAAAAGGGCGATCAATCGATGTATCGCAAAGCAAACCACGCCACTGATCGAACTACCTTGATCGATAAAAAGCGTTGAAGATAGGGATGTATCGATCAGTATCATTCGATAACAATCGACCAACAGGTAACCACACTCCAGTATTACACGCTATGCTGCTCTGATTTTGCCTTTGTTTATAATAATATGGACTATATTTAATGGGCCTGTTGCAAGGTGCGGGGATTTGCAAATTGATGCCTGATTCTTATGGAAAATTTCACGAAAAGAACGATGGCACTACTAAAAAACCTTGAAATGACCTCTCAAACTAAAAAAAAACTGTTTTTGGAACCGACCCATTCAAAACGGTCGCTTTTCAACCGCCATACTTGTGATTGGTGGATTCTATGCTTGTGACTACTTGTGACGTGAAATGATATGACAAACCTGGTTTCTTCATCACTTACAATGTATTTTCCCGTAAGGAAATGGCAGCCGCTTTTCAAATGCAAATATCGAGTCAATCGCTAATTTTTTGATCAAAATTAAAAGCAGAAATGGATTCCTCGTACGTTTAAATAGTTAAAACCTTCATTAGATAAATAAGAACCGACGGGATAAACCCTATTTTTAAGGAAGACTGTAGTCAATGGGCGATTGTTTACATCTGCTTAGTGATAACAGACATGGACATTAGCTCAATATTTGGTCATTTTCATGAGTTTTTACTTGTTTGTCACTATTTGAAGGTAAGTTTATTTTGTAAATCAATTGTCTAGTGTCTTAGGATCATGTTAAAAGCTGTAAAGGTATACTTTGTTACTTATTTATTCAGAACACACTCCGGCAGTCCAACGCTCAAACCATGGATGTTCTCTCAATGCGTGTAAATCATTCTTAACTCTTCAACAAACATCTCAATATCATTCAGAACGTTCCCACGTTTTATAAACTTATGTTATTTTAAAATCCTGTGTGTTTTAAATGTAACACTATACAGAAAAAATTATCGATAAAGTCTGGTAATCGAAGAAGGATCCTACGTCTACTTTCCTTGCCTCCAGCTAAAACATACCGGTCTCCTCATCTCATCAGTATTGTCAAAGGTAAGTTTTTTTTATCATCAATGATTGATACTATCATTTTGGTGTCTTCAGTGAAGCATTAAAGGGTGAAATAGTAAGATATAACAACTGACTCGCTACATCCAGGTTTGAGCGTTGGACTGCCGGAGTGTGTTCTGAATTAATAAGTAACAAAGTATACCTTTACAGCTTTTAACATGATCCTAAGACACTAGACAATTGATTTACAAAATAAACTTACCTTCAAATAGTGACAAACAAGTAAAAACTCATGAAAATGACCAAATATTGAGCTAATGTCCATGTCTGTTATCACTAAGCAGATGTAAACAATCGCCCATTGACTACAGTCTTCCTTAAAAATAGGGTTTATCCCGTCGGTTCTTATTTATCTAATGAAGGTTTTAACTATTTAAACGTACGAGGAATCCATTTCTGCTTTTAATTTTGATCAAAAAATTAGCGATTGACTCGATATTTGCATTTGAAAAGCGGCTGCCATTTCCTTACGGGAAAATACATTGTAAGTGATGAAGAAACCAGGTCTGTCATATCATTTCACGTCACAGGTATGGCGGACCCGAAACGACCGTTTTGAAAATCCAAATTCTGAGGCGTTTTTAAGTTGATTTTTTGGGGGTTTCCGGTGATCAAAAAACTCCGGGAAAATTCCTGTGACATCAGGAGCCTTAGGTCTTTCGATTAAAGCAATAAAAAAAATTGGTGCAACAGGCCCATTAGGACCTACAATTTTTAGTTCATCCGTAAAAGCACTCATGTGCACAGAGGAACTACTGCTAGATATTACAGTTTCAATTCGCAAATTGCAGTCCATATAACCCGTTCAATTCAATGAAGCACCCCCCACGAGCTACATACATCAGATTTTGCAGTTAGACTTTCTTGCCCATCCGTATAAACACTCGGGTGCATTAGGAAACTAATGGTACATACGTCATTTTTAAACTGAACTAGGTATTGTAGTTCCAAATTACAAAATGCAGTCCATACAACTTGTTCAATTCAGTAAAGCTCCCCCTACGAGCTACATGAACCAAATTTTGAATTAGGATTTCTCGTCCATTCCTACAAACACTCATGTTCATAAGGAAACTGATAGCATGTACGTCGTTTTTAAACCAATCCAGATATTGTAGTTTCAAATTGCAAAGTGCAGTCCATATAACCCGTTCAATTTAAAAAAGTCCCCCGGGGGACGACGAGCTACATGGATTGCATTTTACAATTAGGAACTAAAATTTCTAGTCCATGCATTAAAACACTCGTGTGCATAGGGTAACTGATGGCACACACGTCGTTTTTGAACCAAGTCAGATATTTTACTTCCAAAATGCAAAGGGCAGTCCATAAACCCCTTCAATTTAATAAAGCTCCTCGCGAGCTGATCAGCGCATTGCCGTGCTATGGAAGAACGCCGCATGAACATTCGAGAGTTGCCAAATTTCCCCTGATAAACCATGTATTTTTGACAAAATTCACGAACATTTTTCTTTAAAATCTTCCTATATTTCAGATTAAATTGCGTACAAAATAGCCTGAAAATTTTGGGGAAAATATTCACAATTTTCCCAGCAAATTCGGTTTTTATCTAAAGAAACTCAGCAACGTTTGAACAGGGTGGCATGAAACGTAAGAAAGAAGTGAAAAATTGGAAATTCCAGTGAAATATTTCATGAAATTTCACGAGGCTGTGAAATATTTCATCTTTTTCAGGGGTAGAGTATGCAATCCGCACTCAAACACACAAAAATAGAAGAAAAACACAATTTTTACTTTTTGCAAAGCATGAAAAGGAACAGGTATTTTTCAATATCTTTCATAAAGTCCTGAAATTTCATAAATTTCTGAAATATTTCACGTGAAATTTCGAGATTTTATTTTTCATGAAATTTTAAGAGGCTGTGAAATATTTCATATTTTTCAGGGCTAGAGTATGCAATCCGCACTCAAACACACAAAAATAGAAGAAAGACACAATTTTACATTTTGCAAAACATGAAAAGGAACAGGTATTTTTCAATAGCTTTCATAAATTTCTGAAATATTTCACGTGAAATTTCGAGATTTTATTCTTCATGAAATTTTGCCACCCTGCGTCCGAAGGCTCTTACGGCGTTCCTCCTCAGCACGGCAGCGTAGCTCTTTGCTCCTTTCAAAATTTTGTTTGTGTCTAAACCTATTTGGGTCCATTTTTCCGGGACAACCCGACCCGCGAAATTTGGCAAAGTCGACGGGCGGATTTAAAACTCGGTCCACGATCCGGGATTTGGGATTCGGGATCCGGGATCCTCCTTCGTCCTCGAGTGCGGCCAAGATTTACGGTGAAAAATTTATCACTCCCCTCATTCATTGCACCGGCGCGGCGCACAGTGGATCGAGTCAATTAGAGAGGTCGGACATCAAATTTTTGACCAAAACTGCAAATTTAGATCGTTTATTTCGTCATATTTTAAGTTTCACGGGGTGCTTTAAGAAGGAAATTCTACGAGAAAACCAATAAAATCACTTTTGGAGCCTCAAAGTTTTGTATAAACGGAGTTATAAGCGTTTGAAGTTTCCAAATTTTGTCCGATCTTTCCTATTGACTCGATCCACTGTGCGGCGCGGGAGCGGGAAGAATGAGTTTCTATTACGCTGACTCCATGTATGATATATTCGGCGAATATATTCGCGCGAAAAAGTAAAGCGAATCTGAAAACCGATGCATAAATCACGATTTTAACCCGTCCGCAACTTTGCGAGGGGTTGAAAAAAAGGGTTTGCATTTAGAGCGGATGCGCTTCTAATCTCGTTTGCACGGAAGCCAAACTACCCCTGTAGACTTTCTCTCTCTCTTTTTTTTTTAAAATTTTTTATTTTGAAACTTGATTCTCTACTCCGCGGATTTAAGGAGTGCGATTATTTTGCCTCGGCCTCCCTCTCTCTGAAATCAGCAAGTCGGCCTCCTATGGTGTAGTGGTTGTAGCGTTTACTCTATGATCGGGAGGCCCCGTTTTCGAGTCCCGGCCAGGCGACCCGAGTTAGATGGTCTCAAACAATGGTTGCTGGAGACTGGTTATTCAGTAAGGACGGAGGGGGACTAAAAGCGCAGGATTAGCCTTTGTGGGCTATTTAAATTAGTAAAAAAAAAAAAAAGTTTGAAAATGACGTATAGAAAGAGCATTTCTCGATTGCGGTGTTTCAGAATCTCCCGTCCTGATTTTTATTTAGAGAGAAAGCTATTCGGCGAACTTTCTGAAATTTTACGTTTTCACCACTGTAAAATCATGAAGGATATTCATTAAAAGTTAGAACAAATTGCATGCATTTTGCTTCAGTCATAATGGATGAAAAGTCAGTGGAGATTTTGAAACACTGCAACCAAGAACTGCTCTTTCTGCAACCAGCGCTTCAATTCCAGTTGACCTGTGAAGGGAAACGGTAAATTATTGATAGCAAACTTATTTATTTACGAAAAGATGACGTCAGTCTGCAGACAAGTTACATAGAACGAAAATTTTCAAAAATAAATTCATGTTCCTTCTGATCTCTCGCATGGATTAAAAGATGCGTCGATAATAGGTGCGTTATCTCAATTTGTTAAGGTGGCTCTCTCAGGTGTTTTAAATCTATTTTTTTATGATTCCCATTAAAAAAAATGGGAAAAATACTAAGAAAGCAGCTCATTGAACACTTTCAGATGAAGCCATACAAATTTTGCGTGCAAATGCTCCATTTCACTTATAAAATAGACCATATTCGATAGTGGTATCGTTTGGTTCAAAACAATAGAACATAACCTCAAACCAAAATTTTAGGATTTCAGTTGGAAAACCTAAAATTGAGAAAATGTTTAACAATTACACTTTTCATTGGCATTTGGTACTCAAATGAATAAAAAATATATCACAAAAGACCCGTTCCATCGGATTTCTATAAATTGACTTTTGAGGCTACGTTTACATGTTGAACCAATCGATATCGATATGGATAACATTTTGCAATAAGGAACCACTATCTCTGGCTCTTCTGTAAAAACACCTTTCTGCATAGGGAAACCGATGGCATGTATGTTGTTTCTATAATGAGCCAGAAATTGTGGTTCCTTATTGCAAAATGTGGTCCATATAATCTCACCTGTTTGATGTATCGAATACGATCTATTAGAATGAAAATTTCGGCATGGAATGAGCGAAAAGCTGGGGGGGGGGCGGGAACGTTGTATCTCTGCGGCAGTCGTAAACGGCAATACAACTGACCCATCTCGTCGATGAAAAGGGCGATCAAACATTGTTCCTACAAGTCAAGACGGAGGAAAATCCTTTGAAATGGACGTGATTGAAGGTTCCTGGGACGGATCAGGAATGGACGATATGGGTCACGGCGCTGGATAGGAGTGGGTGCGCTCGAAATAAATTCTCGCTGTGTAAACTTGTGAGTAACAGCGCAAATTGTCACTCGGCGTCAAGCAGCACCGGAGCCGAATCCGAAGCCCGGCTCCCCTAAGCCATTCGTTAGCATCAGCTCAGGACCCCTCCGCTTACAATGCTCCTTTTCCTCCGGGTTTCAAATACAGGGTGCTCGGAAATCAAGGCGCCATACTTAGGGAATCGATTTTTTTTGGGTAAAAATCAGACTTTTTCGAGAGTCTGTGAGAGTTTCTGAAAATTGCTTTTTTCGGCACCAGAACCAGGGCCGGCTTTACCTACTTACCGCCCATGGGCCGCTAGTATTTTGCCGCCCCCTTCGCATTCGTTTTGAAACATCAATGAAAACCATCAAATGAACGTGCCAGCGGGGGAGGGGTAGACAAGACGCGTTTACTGGTGTTGAAAACATTTTTTGGGAAAGCCCTGTCAACACTACTAGCAAAAGTTCACGGAACTTTGCGCGAAAGTCAAGTTTCGTAAACCTATCTCTAATGGACAAGGCCTTCCATTCATAAGAAATGAACGAAAAACTTATGAAAGAACACACGTAAATGTGAATTAATGATTTTAACTTCCGCCGCCGCGCCTCGCAGACCGCACTGTGCTTGATACAATGCGTGAAGTATTCCCGCAGTCTTGTAGGCGCTATGCGTCTCACGCTGATCGCACTGTGTTTGCCGCAATGCGTGAGGTATTCATGCATTCTTGTAGGCGCTATCCGTTTCACGCTGTCCGCAATGACCGCACTGTGTTTGATGCAACGCGTGAAGTATTCGTGCAGTCTTGTAGGCGCTAATATGTGTTGTACCGATCGCCGCGCCGAGGGCTTCTCCTTTTCATCTCAAGTCCTCATCATTTCTCTCTACGTGAGTCGGGCCGTTCCAGGCCGAATTGCGTGTTTGGTTTCTCTCTTAACTCGACTAATTAAAGGTGCTGTCTCTTGTACCACTGAAAGACGACAAAAGTAGAAATTACTATTCTCTCAGAAAATTAGAGATTTTGTCGCCTATTCTCGTTTGTAATGTTTTTTTCCAAATCCGAATTTTTTTTTATACCTAAATTTAAAAAAATTGCAAAATTTGCCGCCCCCTATAGATTTGCCGCCATGGGCCTCGGCCCATGTGGCCACCCCCTTAATCCGGCCCTGACCAGAACCCTCTGAAAATTTTAGATTTTTCTTGCAATTTGCAGCTTACAACTATTTTTCAAGGCGTCAAATCAACGTTGTCCGGACGAAAGAATGTAACTTCGTTGCAAGGTGATATTGACTCAAACAATCAATTTTCGTACAAGAATGTACTTGTGCAATTTCTGTTTAAAATTTTCCCGAAATTGCATGAAATCAAGGGAAAAATCAGTGAAATTTTCAGTTAGAAATGACCAGTATTTCCTGATAAAAATGTAATTTGTGAATGGAAATTTGGCAAAATTGAAATGCGGAAAACGACGAAATGTTGATGAATATTTGATTTCCAAAGTAATTTTCTTGGGGCACTCCTCATTTTTTGTGGTCGCAGAAGTATACACTTTCATCAAAAAGTGGTAGGCAAGATCTTCACGTTGAAAATTATTAAGGTGACAGTTTTTTTATCGTAAAAATTTTCTTTCAAATCACTTTCTTTAAGTGGAAGCGTAGACGTTTGAAACCACAAAATATGAAAATACGAAAAATAACTTCCAAAATACAATCTTCACCAAAATTTGGACCATTTATGGAAATTAATAATCCACACATTTGCTTGACCCTAACTAGAGCTAAACTCACAATTTTGCCGCTAATTCTGAAAGTTCAGACCTTTAATAAGACGGAAAAAAAGTCATCACTTTTAAAACCTGCCACTGTGTTGCCATATTTAGCTCCGCAAGAAAATTTTTCCGCCGCACAGTGGATTTAGTCAAGTAGAGAGAGCGGACATGAAATTTTTGGCTAAAACTGCAAATTTTGTCGTTTAATTTGTCACAAATAAAATTTTGAGGGGCGTTTCTGGAAGGAAATTTCACGAGGAAACCAATGGAACCATTTTTAAAATCTCTAAGTTTAGATTTCACGGAGTTATAAGTTTTTAAAATTTCCAAATTTTGTCTTCCATTGCCTCGATCCACTGTGCGCCGTGAGCCCGTGTTGCCCTCCTTAAATTCGATCCTGACTCTAACATTAAAAATAAAAAATTTCAAAGACACTTCCATAAAACAAAATTGTCTTGTTTTGCTATCAATAAGAAATTCCAATAGTACAGCCCATTGAATTTTGAACACCCTGTATATGAGGATACTCATATTTTCCCTCGCAAAACCGCAACGCCGCCGGTCGACATGGCTTCTCGGGCCTCCCTCACAAGTTTATTTACATTTTCAAACGAATAATATGAGCTGTTTAATCGAAATAAATATTTAAGTGGAGCTAAGCTCGGCACAAAGCGGAGGCAAGGGGAGCGAAAGTCCCGCAAGGTCTGGATTGCCTTGATTTACATAAGCCTCATCTGAGTCTCGTTCTCGCTTCTCCCGATATTTTCACGGATAATTTCACGGAAACCTTATCTCGCTTCAATTCCCTCATGAAGAGAAAAGTTGAGTGATGAACTTTCGTCTTCGAGGTGGTGAGGACTCTCAGGACGCGTCGAGTGTTGGGTGCATCGGAAAGTTGATCTCTTGCTGCACTGAAAAAAAATCTCGGTGTATTTACCAAGAAAAGGGTAAAATTACCGAGAATTCAGGGTTCTATTTGATCCCAGTTTTTTCTTGGTAAAATTACCATTTATGGATTTGGTAATTTTACCAAGATATTTCGGTAAAATTATTGACTTTCTCGGTAATTTTACTGATCCCCGGAAAAAACGCCAATATTTTTTATCGACTATGGTAGAATTACCGAGATAAAATGGCAAAGTTACCGGGAATTGATTACCAATGAAAGTGGTATTCTTACCTGAAAAAAACAGTAAAAATACCGGTTTTTAGGTAAGCTTACCAGTCTGTCTCGGTAAAATTACCAATAATTGGTAAAAAAAAGTGAGATTGTAAAGGTACCAATGGACCTTGGTAAAAACGCCGAGAATTGTTTTTCAGTGTGGGAACTCTCAGGATGAGTCGAGTGTTGGGTGCATCGGAAAGTTGATCTCTTGCTGTTTAAATTGATCGGAGCCCCACACGATATTAAATCAAATGATGTCTGAAAAGTGTTTACATTGGCCATGCTGCCGGCCGTGCTAAAAGGAAGAACGTCGTATGCGTCCCAAGACGTTGCCGCATTTCTTTCACTAAAAATAATAAGTACTGGGAAACTTGTGAATATTTGTCCTCAAGTATTCAAGCCATCAATTTAATGTAAAATGCTTGGAAATTCCCGATGACCAATCGACGTGATTCAACCGACACCGATTCGATCGACCACCGTGAGTCGATTGACAACTCCAGGAATGGATCGACGAGCTCGTGAATCGTTAGACAAATTCGTGAATTGATCAACAAAATCGTGAATTGATCAACAAGCCCGTGATATGATCGACGAAGCCATCGACAAAACCCTGAGTCGATCGACAAAGCCATAAATTAATCGAGAATTTCGAAACTTGATCGACAAACCCGTGCATCGATCGAATCACGACAATCAAACTTGGCTATCGGATTTTGTCGATCGAATGACGACGATCGATTCGCGTTTCTATTTTTTGATCGATTCATGTCGATTGAATCCATACCCTTTCGTTTGAGTGACAACGCGTGCAGCACGTTGCGTTGCGAAGAACGATCGCTCCTCTAAATTCGAGAGCCCTGCGCGGGTGCAAACAGGGCGAAGAGGGAGAGGGGGGTTCAGAGTGTCTCCGGACCGGGTATCGTCGGGTGGGTAAACATCTGGGATCAGCGGTGACACGACGATGAGATGCAACCACCCTCCCCCCCTCCCCACTCATTCCGAGCTCGGAGCTTAGAACTTACTCGGTCCCAAGTCGCGCACCTGAACTCGATTTCGGACGTTCCGGTCCGCACTTTATTCGCGCTCGCGCATTGTTGCCGGTCAGAGCCGAAATCCAGCACTTTTTCCCCGTTTAAACCCCTGTAAAATACGAATTTTATCGCAAAACCTGACAACCTTGCATTCGCATAGCGTCAGCCGCCGGCCATCATCAACGCGAACGTGTGTCGGTAAAAGAGTTAGCGATGAATCCTAATCCCTCGACGGTTTAATCTGCCGTGCTAAGGAAAAACTCCGTATAAGCCATCAGGCGTTGCCAAATTTCCCCTGGCAAATCATTCATTTTCAGGAAAATTTTTGAATGTATGTCTACCAATTTCTCGGATAATTTTGTTTGTGATTTGATCTAAAACGTCTGAAAATTTCGAGGGAAAATATTCATAATTTTCCTCAAAAATGAACATTTTATCGAATGAAATTCGGCAACTCTCGAATGTTTATACAGCGTTCTTCCTTAGCACGGCAGTAATGCTTTCGGGCTTGTTGCTTGGACTAGGGGTGTAGAGGGGTGGACTGCACTTAGCTTCGGAACGCGGTGCAGAGGTGGTTTCACATGGAGGCGATAGTTGGTAACCATAAGTTCATATAGGGAATATACTGATTTGGTGGCTTCTTCCTTTGACATATTGCGATAAATAATCGGAATCTAATCGACCCGTTTGAATTTTGATTAGTTTTAGTCAAATTGAAACAGCCAATCAGAGGGTTGCATTTGCCAGAGATTGAAGTTATGTTTTTGCTTACAACTGAACCAGCGAATATATCAATTCCAAATGACGTAGTCACTAAATCAGTATAACGTAATGTCGTTTCTTGATGTCCACATGAGCCCCAGAAAGCACATATTTATTTGTAAAACAGAGTTCACGTGGAAATTGAGGTAGCACCTTGCCTCAGATGGGCGATATTAATGGCGCATGCGGTGAAACGGGCCATCGGTGAAAGTCGGACTTCAAATTTCTGATTGAAGGTGCAAATTTTGATGGTTATCTTGCTACCATGTAAATTCAATGTTTTTTTTTTTTTTTTTTTTTTTTTTTTTTTTAAATTTTATCTTAATTGTAGGACAAGACTATTGGAACCACTTTCAAAAAACCATTTTTCGTATCAGTAGATGTGAACTTTCAAATGGAAATTTTGCAATTAGGAACAATAGTATTAGGCTCATTCATAAAGCACATACCTGCATAGGCCAAATTATGACACATAAGCTGTTATTGACATGAGCCAGAATTTTTTTTTCTTTTTTTTGCGAGATAAAATAAAGTCCTTTCCAAGAATCAATATTTTCCGACATAAATGGTAATTTCCTGCTTCAAAGAAAAAAAGCACCTGTGAATCAATGCAAAATGCACTCAAAACCTTCAGTCATGGTACGTTAGCCAACAGACGTAATATGGGGACCCTCCTTTAGTCGTAGAGTCTCTGACAACGCGACAACAGGCGTGATATCGATGTTAGCGCCTGGATGCAACTAAACCTGCTCGAGAGTTGTCTCGGTTGCATACATACTCAATTGAAGGCGCTTTGGTTTCATTGCCCTGACAGGGAAGCGCGGCGCTCTCTTGCCGTTGCATGTAGCTGGCAAGATGTTGCATATATTAAGCCCGGTATCCACAGAGCGTTTTCGCGTGCTAATTGAAATCCGCTCCTAATGCAATCCAGCCCACTCCCCCTTATGAATTAAGTAATAGCTGGCAGAGCCTTCTCTCTATTTTCATTAATTCCGCGAGTGAATGTGGCTCAAAATTATCTTCAAACGTGAATATTAGGAGTTTGTTAAAATTTTGATCGTTACCTTTTATTGAAATTTAGATGCTGTTTGTATTGTAAGGGTTCTTCATTATATGCTTTCGGATCGAAAAATGAATTTTAATAACATTACCTGTTTTATGATGGACGTGGAAAAGTGTTTGGTCAGATGTTATTATCTTTCGCTAGTTTATAGACTCAAATCATCAAAACACGATTTCGTGATAAGCGCAACTGACCATTTTTGTTCAAAATTGCGCCGATTTTTACCCGAAATCAGAGGAAAAACCAGTAAACCTTTCCGTCAGAAATTGCAAAATCAATAGCCCAACCTGCGTTACCGAGTAAATATTTGTATACGTTGCACGAATGAACATTTTGTAAACTTGAGAGTTGCTTGCATTCCTTTTTCCGATAAAAGACAATATAAGGAGAGCCTATTGCAGTGAGTGTGCCACTCTCTAATGTTCTCTGGTTTTAGTTCATCCACGTGGTTCTCGGGAAACACGATGTTAACAAACTCAACTTAGAAGAACTTCGTATTTTCAAGGGAAAATTAATGATTCCATTAAGAAAAGTGTCATTCTCGGCAAAATAATCCATCCAAGTTTGTTCAGAATTCATTTAAGAAGTTGGGAATTAAAAATTACTTATCATGTCTTAAACTCTGTTGTCATTTCGTTCGTTCATGATAGGCCTCAAGAGCTCATTTAACGTCTACAATCGCAGACCAATCATTACTAAGCAAAGCTTTTCTGCTTTAAAACTATGGATACCGTAATCAAAGGAAAAACTCGCGGTAACACACATAGATACTCAAGTTTGGTTCATATCAAACACTCAACTTCTCCGGTTCTAGAGTAATCGATTATTTCAGTCATAGAAATCGAATCTCGATTAAATTCATCGAAATTCGGTGAAGTTTTCAAAATTTTGTATTCATGACTAAAAATTAAATCGCAGTTCAGTATCTATCACCAATATTTTCCACCGTGTATACTACTACCCCTATGTAGGTCCGAACTCTAGTCGCAGAGGCATTTGCTTACTCTATTTGAAAATTTAGTCATACCACGGCCGAGTTTCCTCAAGTGATCGACAAATTTGCAACACCGTAATTTATATAAGACATGCTCTAAAGAGATTGGTCTGATTTTCCTGTGAAAATTAAGTTGTGTATGTTTGCGATTTTTCCAACGCACACACAGAAATACCACGCTATGAATCTGGTTGAGACTCAGGCAATGGACCGTGATTTAAAAGCGTTCACACGAGTTAAGTGATTACCCCTATGATGATAAAAAAAACAGCAGCCGCGTAAATTTCAATCGTAAAATTCGAGTTTTACGACGTGAAAACATGCTCAATAATGACGTTACCTTGATACGCCATTTGATTGGCTTTGGCCACCTTAAGGTCGATTCAATGATCGTATAGTCGATTTGCGCGCGGAAGCGTCGGCCATGTTGAATATTATGTAGCATCCCAGTGCGTAGTAAGGGTTGCGTGGAATGGCTCCTCTCACGAAATGTTTATCTGTGCCATAGTACGGTTTTTGAAGCGAGAAGCTTTAAAGACGCATATTCTAACGCGGATTGTGAAGTTGGGAGGGTGTCTGAGACTTTTCCGATGCGCTCATCGTGATTTTTGAGCCATTTTTTATATGAAACAACTCCTGAACTGAAATTTCTGGCTCAGTTTAGAAATAACGTATATAGCATTAATTTGCCTATGCACTTGAGTGTTTTTACAGATGAGCCAAAAATTGCATAGCGTTCCAATTGATTATCACCTTTTTGGATTTTCCTAATAAGAAGGAACCGAGCTCTTGTGGGTACATTTCATTTAGCATGGCGTGAGAAAGCGCTTCAGTAAATTAAAAGATATTCTTCCAAGACACCTCGGTTTCCACCAATAGCATACAGTCAGAAATTGTAGTTCCCAATTGCAAAAACGTATATAGCATTAATTTGCCTATGCACTTGAGTGTTTTTACAGATGAGCCAAAAATTGCATAGTGTTCCAATTGATTATCACCTTTTTGGATTTTCCTAATAAGAGGGAACCGAGCTTTTGTGGGTACATTTCATTTAGCATGGCGTGAGAAAGCGCTTCAGTAAATTAAAAGATATTCATCCAAGACACCTCGGTTTCCACCAATAGCATACAGTCAGAAATTGTAGTTCCCAATTGCAAAATGTAGTTCAAATGACGTGACACCTGATGATACCCCTCCGACGGCACAATCTAATCTACACGTCCACATCTCGCTAATCGAATGTGACATCCGCAGGATGAGGTTTGGCGACCGTGTCCGACCCATGACCGTATCTAGTTTATCTCACGTCGATGGTTAAACCCCCCATTGTCAATTCCGTCGAACCCCCGTGCGAGAGGGATCATAGTAGCGAGGCGCGAACGATCGATTATCGATATCTCCCTATTTGAAACTATGATAAAGAATCGATTATCAAAGTGGTCGTTGCGAACACCCTGTTTTTCGATCCTTTTTCATGGGTTTAAATGGCGGATCGATCGATATATCGCAAAGCACGTCACGCCACTGGAGGGATCCGTGGGGAGGGTGGTTAAGCCGCGATACAAGGCGCTATCTTCGATCCACCCTGTCAGCCAGCGCCGAGCCGTGTCCGTGTCAACAACTTCCAGACGTTTTTCAAAATCGTCCCAAGTTCGCTCACAGAGGATTTGCAGGGAGCGTCGGGCGTCGAGCGTCCCTCCACGCGAGCCCGGGACGTACGCGGGACTCAGCAAAAAGTTGACGGGGAAATCCCGCTTTCCACCTCGCCTTCATTAGACGGGCTCATTAGTGATGGGAGTGTTTCGATAGCTTGCACGTGTCAGATACACCCCACTTCTAGGAATGTAGGTTAGGTCTCAACCCTAGCTCTTGTTACGTACACTTGCGCTGGGGAAGTAGAGTCTCTCCGTGTAAGGGCTCGTGAAACATCGTCGATCCCCATACGAAAGGACGTAACCTAATTTTAAGACTGCTAAACGTATTTTTTTAAACGAAAAGCTTCGTGCTAATACCAATATTTTGTCCCGAACTGAGCCACGATTCGTGAAAATGTATCGTATTGTTGTTGAACGCAAACCTTATTCGTGAAATTTTCGGCCATGACTTCAAATGTTGAAGTTTTTTTTGCCACAAATTCAATTTTGTGCGTGGGTAACGTGGTAAACGTGGGTTCCGTGCAAAACGATATGCGTGGGTTCTTTTGGCGTCGCAATGCGGTAGATTTTTTGTTCATCAAATCTGTTTTTCCAAAATTTCCCAATGAAATTGGTTTTGGAAAAACTGCAAACGAAGCTCAGTAAGAACCCTCAAATGCAGCATTAAAAATTGTTCGTACAAATTTTCCATTCCGTCAATTTTTTTAGTAAAAATTCGCGAATGAATAAGTTGCGAATTGTATAAAATGCACTTTTGTGCCAACAGAGGCCGTAAATTAGCGGATTTATCTAACAAATTCTGTCCTTCAAACGTTGTAAATTTATACTTTAAAAATATTTTTCTTAAACTACCTATTATATTATTAATTGTAAAGTTTAAAGATTACCGTAACATTAATTTGATTGACAGTCTGTTGGCGTTTTGGGATGTATTTCAGACAGCTCTTATATGCGCACGATGATGTTCGTGCAATTTCACCTGCAAAATGTTCAATTACCTCACAATACCTTCCATGTGCAACAGACCCATTACTCAGCAAAATCCCTGCTGAAAGCAATTAGACATACTCTAAATTATGGTCTCTTGACAAGAACAGGTACTTAGCGGGTCGATTATCGAAATTAATAGACACAGCTATAGACAAAGAAGACATAGGGAGTATGGAGCAATCCGATTGGTTGAAGTGGATGGTTTCTATAGACTAAGGGAGAACATGATAGATTGACATGGTTTCTCGTGTGTTGCCGTTTGGTAGTTTATCACCTCCCGCATTTATCCATCGCAAACCACCCACTTCCACCAATAGGATCCCTCCATATCTCTTTTGTCTTCTTTGTCTATAGTTTTGTCTATCACTTTCAATAATCAACCCGTTGAATCCCTTTTCCTAGTTGTCGGCACAACATTCAATCATACGAGGACTTCACACTTCTAATTATTGAAATGGATTTCGCGGATTTTCACGAGCGCGCCTCGACGCGACATGACTTAGCGATGATTACAGGTGTGCAGGCAGTGCAGTGCAGATTGCTATCCAACCGCAACGCGACCACGATGTTTGATAAAACAATCTATTACCATACCACCAATATAAACGTTTAGCGGCCGTCTCGATTCCAAAACAACCGTGAAAGCTGTCTCGTTCCGCGCAGTTGTGTAGGTATGTTTCACGCGGAATCCAGATAAGTTTCCAACGTCCGTTGAACGACTGATAATTGGACGTATTGCTATCAAACGGAACTATGTGCATTATGACGTGAGCCCTGTTATGCACATATTTTTATGGGTCTCAGGGCTCAAGTCTTAATGCACATAGTTATGTATGGCAGAAATACGTCCAATTCGATGTTTCCGTTCAGCGTTTTTGGAAGATGAGATTCTATCATACAAGTCATACTATTATTTGCACGTATTGTAGACTCTTATTAGAAAGCACCCATATTGAGTCAGTGTTAAGCGATAGCAGGGAATCCTTAGTTGCGATAAAGAAGAGATCTCTTCTTTGAAAATGACTGGCAGGAATTCAACATTTCGTCAACTTCCGGCCAAAGTATCACAAGTGCCATAAGACGTTTCGAAATTCCCGCCGCCATTTTATTTTTCTACAGAGAAATTGTTGGTTTAAACTGTTTGAAAATTTCACTGAATATTATCGGCAGCACAAGGAAAATTCAGTGACATTTTTGGACGGCTTCGTTGAACAATTTCTCTGTGAAAAATGAAATGGAGGCGGAAATTGAAACAGCGCATGACACTTGTGATAATTTGTCCGGAAGAGACGATTGATTGTCAGTGGGAACTCATTTATAGGCATAGGCGGTTCTACGGGGGTGCCAGTGGGTGCCAGGCACCCCCAAGCAAAAATTAAGTACGGTTATCGGAACCGTGAAATTATTGCTTTGAAAGATTCTGTATTCGCTCACTGTGAGAAAAAAAATTCCAGCAATTAATAGAAAATGCATTAAACAAAATTAAAATTGATAGCCGTGTTTTTACAGAGATTCCACTGTTTTTTTATGGTAAGATTGTAGTTTTGAAGGGAAGTTTTGCTAACAATTTTCTAAATTGAATTTACAGGTATTTAAGTGGAGAGGAAGGAGAGAAAAAGAGAAAAGAGGGCAGGGAAGGGATAAAGCTTGAGGGCTGAAACTTAGGCCTATCCTGAGCGACCGTCCCCTTTGGAGCCGGTCTCCGACATGATCCACCTCTGGGCACCCCCAAGAATGAAGGTCTAGAACCGCCTATGTTTATAGGATCAGGAATACATCAAAGTCTTTTAAAAACTCAATTTGGAGTGTTGGCGGACCAAGATTCTTTTTTTTCATGAACCGTTACTATTGACTCTACAGAGCATTTGCAATAGTCGCTTTGAGTGCATCACTGATGGATGAGACTGAGGTGGGAAAACTCATAATATGCACATCATCCATCATGTGTCTTCAATAGGGGACGCTATCAACGTGACACAGAAATTCGGGACTCAGACTGCTGCTGATATTCGGGGGAAAAAATTCGATTCGTCCCGAAAAATATTTCACTCATTTGTAATGTAATACGGTAAAAAGAGGAGTCTTTTTCATTTGCCTCGTTCAAAGAAGTAATTCTCCTCGTTAGGCGCTGCCATCTCCACATCATATTAAGGTAGTTTTTCCTGAGTTTTGAGCGTTTTCGAACTGGCGTGCTTTATATAGCATCGATGCAGGTTTTGACCTTTTTAGCCCAAAAAAACGACAATATCCCCCACTCGTGAGTGTGACAAATTATTTGCAACGAAACAAATTGTAAAATTTGGAGAAATGAAAACAGGGTTCGGCTACCAAAAAACCGTTGCATTAAGTACAACAATAATTCGATATACATTCGATTGATAGCAATACTACATTTTGCAATTCAGAACTATAATTGGACTACATTTTGCAATTATAGACTATAAATTCTAGCCCGGTTTAAAAACAACGTATGTGCCATTAGTTTCCCTATACATTAACGTGTTTTTTCAGATGAGACAGAATTTATAGCTCCAAATTGCAAAATGCAGTCCAATTTATCATTCATTTTAGAAACAACGTATGTGCCATTGGTTTCTCTATGCAGATAGGTGATTTTACGGATGGGTCAGACACTTCAGTTCCTTTTCGCAAAATGATGTCCAATTGATCTCTGTATCGAATGGGACATTTTTTTCGCAACCAAATCCTGTCTCAATTTCTCCTACATTTGCATTTTTCTTCGACGAGAATTATTCTTTAAACTCATGCGCAGAGGCGATCATCCATTTTTGGCCGAGAAGTCAAAACCTGCCAAGATTTTTACTTAATCGATGCGATGTATCCACGCCAGTTCGACCCTCACCGAGTCACCACACAATACAGAAATTCCAAGATATTTTTCAAGCTTATTGACGTTTCCGTACACGTCGTCACCGGAAATGGCCAAGTATCAATCATCGTGCGCCGACGTTGGACTTTCTAGGCGAATACTTGCGGTGACTCCCTGAAACTTTCGGTATGCCACTGAACACACATGCCTGCTTGAACGTGATAAGGTTTGTTGGTTGTGCCGAAGATGACCCGTCCATCCTTGCTCTATGATTGAAGATGAGTCCGCGGTTATACTTCTCGCACCTTTGCACCATGCGTCGCAAAGTAGATCGAGTCGATAGGAGAAGTCGGACAATTAAAATTTGGAAACTTTAAAAGCTTATATTTTCGAAAATATGAAACAAAACAGTTTAAGAGTGGTTTCATCGGGGTTTCCGTGAAATTTTCTGTCAGAAACTTCCATTGAAATTGAATTTGTGGCGAAATAAACTTCAAAATTTGTATTTATGGCCGAAAAGAGCGACGCCAAGAATGGCACAATTTGGGCCAGAAGGGATTTTTCTGAAACCGGGCCCAAACGATACCTTATGATACCCTAAAACTCTGGTTAAAATTTTAGCTTGAGTATACGCACGGTTTTTGAGAAATGAGGGGGCAAAGTTGCCAAATCGCCATCATTCTGGACGGCATTTCTACAGCAAAAAGACGGGAAAAATGGACGAAAAAGTTACATTTTTGATGGGTTTCGGCTGTAAATGTTCTTATTGGGCCCCCAAGCATTTAACTGTGTTCAGTTTCAAAAATTTTGATCGCACAGTGGTCCGAAGTGGGGAGAAATCGTCGACAAATCAGGATTCTTTGTCAAATTTTTAAAAATGGAAATAAAATTGTCGGTCTACTGCAGTTTTCATGGCTAACAATGTTCTTATCGGTCCTCAATGCATGAAATTGTGTTCAGCTTCACAAATTTACATCGCACAGTGGTCAAAAATGAGGGAATTAGTGGACAAATTAAGATCCTCTGTGAAACTTTTTAAAAATGAAGTGAAACTGTTGGACCCCAGTAGAGTTTAGATCTCGGAAAAATTCATGTATTTAATTTTCTTAATTATTACTGCATGTCAGACCGTATTGTCTATAGAACGTTGTTATAGAATAGACTTTGTAGCATTATCTCAATAAAATATGCAAACTTTCAGAAATTTAAAAAAAAGAAGGAAAAATTGAGAGAAAAAATTAAAAAATGATTTAAACAGTCCAAAAAATAATTTAAAGAGTTTTTCCGGGATCTAAACTCTACTGGGGACCAACAGTTTCACTTCATTTTTAAAAAGTTTCACAGAAGATCTTAATTTGTCCACTAATTCCCTCATTTTTGACCACTGTGCGATGTAAATTTGTGAAGCTGAACGCAATTTCATGCATTGAGTACCGATAAGAACTTTGTTAGCCATGAAAACTGCAGCAGACCGACAATTTTATATCCATTTTTAAAAATTTGACAAAGAATCATGATTTGTCGACGATTTCTCCCCACTTTGGACCACTATGCGATCAAAATTTTTTAAACTGAACACAGTCAAATGCTTTGGGGCCCAATAAGAATATTTACAGCCGAAACCCATCAAAGGTGTAACTTTTTCGTCCATTTTTCCCGTCTTTTTGCTGTAGAAATGATGTCCAGAGAATGATGGCGATTTAGCAACTTTGCCCTCTCATTTCTCAAAAACCGTGCGTATACTCAAGCTAAAATTTTAACCAGAGTTTTAGGGTATCATAAGGTATCGTTTGGGCCCGGTTTCAGAAAAATCCCTTCTGGCCCAAATTGTGCCATTCTTGGCGTCGCTCTTTAAAATATCGTCTCATTTTTTATTTTAGATTTTTTAGCTCACTTAAGTCTATGAGATTTTTTAAAAAAGGTGTGCTGTAGAAAGATTATTGATTCCAAGACCATATTGATTAGTACATACAATCCACTATGAGAGCTGAAGGCGTGTGTTATTAACAATCGCACAATTTTCTTCACTTTTTGGAAAGATGAACAAGGAAAAGAGAGAACTTACTCCTAAAAGTAAGGGGAGCTAATAGGAGAATCTTAATATAATTCGATGAATTTTAAGATTTTTTAAAAAAAAGAAGAAGAAAAACCTTTCCGGTTACAAACTTGTAGTGCGTTTTACATTTTCCAACAAAACTACTTTCTAGAAAAAACAATTACTCATTCGCGCTTGTCCTTAAATAATAAAAATACGAATAAATCTACAGAAATAATTTACAATATTTTTTTGCGAATGTTCAATTGAAATAATACGAATCACTCTATCTCTTGATTATTAAAATGTTAGACCGTAAAATTTGTGAATCTAGAACAAAGAGGACAGCCCTTATAAATATTAGTATAGAGTTATAAAATAATTTAATAGTGTTCCAAAGTTTTTTTATTAGTCCTCTTCGTCTTTTAAATAGACTTATTTCTGCCAAACGAAACTATGTGTATTTACGACATGAGCCCTGAGACCTATAAAAATATATGCATAATAGGGCTCATGTCATAATGCACAGTTCTGTTTGGCAGAAATACGCCCAAACGTGGCGAGGGCCGAGGCCTTAGTCCTCCAGCGTCCAGCCATCACACTGCCAGACACATTTCAAAGTAGATAAAACAAAAAGTTGGTACGTATCCCATAGAAGAGTTGTTAAGAGTTAAGTATGTAATATATTCGATCGTCTTCCGGAGATGAGAGGTATAGTTATCGTTTAGAAATTTGTATGAGGATCCTAAGTCTCTGATTTGTCGTCCAATCATACATATTTTAGTTAACTATTCCCCATTTAGCAAATTCGCGTTTATAACCCCATTATTCTCTCTCCTCCTTGACCAAACCGTGTATCTGATAAATCAGAATAATGCACCCAGACCTTTTCATCCACATCTCTTGACCCACATCATATAGACCCTCATGCACTTTTGTATACATGACTGTTTGCAAAGAGGGAGTTTTCACCTACATGTGTTTTACACTACCCGTGGAAGTCGTAAGAAATGTCGAGCTGAAGGCAGACTTAATCTCTAACTATAGTTTTTAGTTATGTAGACGTGACCACGAGAGCGGCTCTCAATTTTAACTTTTTCATTTTGATGATAATTATTTTAAGTAAAAAAAACGTAAGTAAAAAGGGCTCTAGGTGAGTATCTGTGGGTTAAAAAATCTTGGGTGAAAACGTGTGGCCACTGAGCCCCCTTATTAAGACTTAAGCTATATAAATTTAAGAAATTTCGGCCAATAAAAAGCGTGGTAAAGGTAAGAGCTTTATCCTAAGCGGATGTCCAGAGTTCAGAATTTATCGAGGAATCATGAATGTAACAAAAAACGAGAGGGTTCTGCTCTTCTGCAATAAATGTAGATGATACCTATAATATAACTTATGTTTCATTCAAAATAGCGCCCTCACACCCTCTCTTAACACGGGAAAGAATATTGGAAAACAGAAGGCGCAGAACTCAGTAAAGCAAAGGGCAATATACTTAAATTTTTGATATTTCATTATTTATAGTAGAAGCAAAGGCTGCTAAAAAATAATATATGGGGCTACTCGTATTTTGCAAGAGAAAACTACACGAATCGTCAAAGAGTCCTATTGAGAAATCATCCTAACAGGAGGAAAAAGATCATCATAGGTTTGATTATACCTGCCTCATTTCCTATTGATCTGTTATCTCCACGTACTCACAATTTGTTGCTTAAATTTTAGGTGTAAAATGCTTCTAAGCATTGCCAGATTTCTCTTTTTCTTAGTTTTTTTCTGCTCGTTACTTTTTCTATCTTTTTTTTTATTTTTTCCGCTTCATCGTTAAATGCAATACACTTCAACTTCCATAGTTTATGGGACCAGAAAAATCACAAAAATTGCATACAATCCTGAAGAACAAGAAGTTTACTAAACTTTCTGAAAGCTCAAATATATAAACCTTCTCAGTCCATGAGACTCTCAATATCTGTTTTTTTACTGTAAATGTTCAGCACTTCCGGCCGAGAGTTGAGGTATATTGATAAAAGCTGTTCAGCGCTGGAATGTTGCGTAGCTGTAAATTCAGCCTCAAGCTCTAAAGATCGTCTGAAAAGAGAAAAAAAAACAGGTGGTGGAAAACCTCCTTCTGCCCTTTCCCTCTATTTTCCGCTTGAGTTTCATACAGATTTTTCAAAGTGTGAGTGGACCTTGGGGATCCGTATAGGCCTGTCTCGCGTTTGATGAATGAACTTCAAAGCTCTACTTTGATGCCAGATACTTCTTTGCGCGAACTTTTACAGTTTCACGACATTCCTTAGAAAACCATTTATAAATATATACCATACGAAGGGACGGAACTCCGTCTAAGGCTGAAAAATTGACTTGAACAATTCAATTTTTTTACGAGGTAATGATTGCTCAGTTCTTGTTTAAAATTTTACTGATTATTGCAAGTATTCAGAAGAAAAATCAGAAAAATTTTTACCTAGAAATTCTCAAACGTTTCCACTTAAGAAATAAAATTCGCGAATGGAAATTTTGCAACGTTGAAATATAGCTACATCCTTTCGTCCGACAAAGGACGAAATTTTCCTCAACCGAGCTTTCATCTATTGTTTCTGGTTTGTTTACGCAAGCTTTATAACATCATTCCAATTTGTTTTCTTATTTTTATACCATATGGTACTTCGATAAGAGTCGTGGAGTATCGCTGATATTTATACTATCGATATTCATCAAGCAACACTTAAAGGCTTATTCATTCATGCTCTTGACCGTAGGTCATGTGAGTAAATAGGGATTCTGATGTTACATACACCGAAAAAATAAATCATTCTAATTTTCCAGTGTCACGGTTCAATCAAAAGATTAATAAAATGGTTACTTGTTAAATTACTAAAATGCACTCAATTTTGGCATTATCACGACTACTTCAAGAAAAATCACACATCAATGGCCCAATCTGAGGTTAAACTAACCCCGAATGTGACGTTGAGAAGTCTTAACTCTTGTCTCATTGATTTGAAAAGAAAACGAATCAAAAGTTTTTCATGAAATTTTTCGTCAGTTTACTTTACTCATCAAAAAGTGGCTCCAGAAAATTTAGGGAAGATATTTTTGTTAGTTTCTGTTAAAATCAAAATTTAACTGGAGATTTTTAAACGTTGCAATGTAAATACACGCATTTTTACCTTATAGTTATCGGTGTATGGGATTTGTTAGTGAAATTGTACGGATAAGAAAAGTATGCTTTGAATCATGCAATTCTCAACTTTTTGTCTAACACATAGCTATATTCATACCAAACTGACGGTACATCATTCATTTTGAGAATGTATCTAACTTTCCAAAGAGCAGCAGTATAAAAAGTTATACATGCCGTTCGTTCGACCAAAAAAGTAAAACATGTATATTGTACATGAACGGTCATCTATGTACAGTTAACGCGTTGCTAGCAGTTCGTAACATCCTAGTGGCGCAAGAGAAGCTTGAGCGCCTTCAGACTTTTCGACACGCAACACGCACAACAGTAGACCACGAATAGTTGCATCAAGGCGTTTTGTTACATCGCATGAGAAAACCTACGATACATCGCTTACACTGACCATTTTTTTTTTTATCTATAAATTGATAAAGTGGTTATCACAAGGATAACAGGATTAGAGATAGGCCAAACAAGTGTTTTACCGTCGAAATTACAAGTCGAACGTAAAAGATGCACTGCGAATTTTCGTAAGTAACTTATAGGTAAGAGATTAGTGACTTTTTTTGGATGATAGCATCCTAGCGCGCAAAGGTTAGATGGAACGACTCCTCCTACGAAATGTTTAACTATGCCGTAGTATCGTTTTTGAAGCAGAAAACTTCAAAAAACGCACATTTCTCACGCAGATTGTGAAGCAAGGAGTGTATTGCAGACTTTTCCGATGCGCTCATCGTGAGTTTTGAGCAATTTTCTGTAGAAATCAACTTTTTTTTTCTTTTTCTTTTTTTGCTCTAGCTGAGGGCGCAACAGGCCCATTCACGTAGAGTACTTTTATGGGTTAAATGTAACCACTGGATGGTATATTTCTGATCCGTTGAATTATCTCAGGCTTTATAAGGCTCTCTCTCTCTGTTAAGAAAAGGCGGATGTTTTATGAAAGTAATTTGGATTGCATTTTGCAAAAAGAAACTAAGAGCATTCCAGTGTCACTATGATTGTGTAGATTTTTTATCTTGCGAATACAAAGTGATTATCTAGAAACAAGTTTTAACTTTACATTCCCGATAAATTAAAAATTCAAGGCAAAACTTACTTTTGTATTTTTAATTTTTTGCATGATTTCAGTAATTTTATTGCGAAGAATGTACGTTGCACAATCTTAGCAACATTGAAATGTTCTCTGCTCATTGTTGCAAAGTTCAATACATTTTGTCAGGTAGAGTTTTTTAGTCAGTGTGTCTTTAGTTTTGATAGTTTTTAGTATTTTTCTTCTCGTTTAATCAGGTAATGATGCTTTGATTTGCTTGTATCATCACAAACTGAAAAAACATCTTCGTGCGTGGGACCCGAAGTTTAGGTCATATGGATCTCTGAAGTTTTCGGATTGAGCATCTGAGCACTTTAGATCTAGCTGTCGAGGTTCGGATCACACATCTGAAACTTCAGTTCTTACTTCGGTTTTCACATCCGAAAAACTTCGGTTCTCACATCTGAAGTACTTCAGATGTAAGAACCGAAGTTTTTCGGATGTGAAAACCGAAGTAAGAACTGAAGTTTCAGATGTGTGATCCGAACCTCAACAGCTAGATTTAAAGAGCCCAGATGCTCAATCTGAAAACTTCAGAGATCCATATGACCTAAACTTCGGATCCCACGCACGAGGTTTTTTTCTCCGTGTAGCTTTTACCCAAATAACACGCCGTGAGGCATGCTAACTTAGGTGTCAATCAACTGCTCCTCTTGCTTCAGATGAAATTTGCAATAGGCCCATTAATGAATGGATCGGAGATTCTTATCTGATAATGTGGCAACATCTCATCTGGGATCACGGCTCCGGGGCGGGCGCTCATTTTTCACGTGTGGGCTCTCGAAATGAATCCAGAATCATGGCACGATTCAATAAAACACAGGTGCCGCCGCGCGAGGGGGTTACGCGCCCCGAGGGCTCCCTGGAGAGGAAGAGCCCGTTTCAAAGGACGTAATTAAGGTGTCAGTGAACCTCCCCGGGCGCCCTCTGCCGGGCGCGGGCCGCATCCGAAACCCCTGCCCCTGTCGAAACATTTATCGGATTGTGGGCCGCGCCGCCATTACCAGTTTACACGAGATTAAGCCTCCCCTAATCCCGCGGTAGACGCCGCCCGTGCATGTTTACACGGGACCCGGCCCCGGCCCCGGCCCGTGTGAAATATGAAGTCCCTTAATTATCTCCCACTTTCCTCGTGCCTACCTGCGAATCCGAGCCCCTAATCCGCGTGCCTAAGGTGTGGTTTCAGAGAGCGTGGATTTCCCGCTTTATTTTCCCAGGGAACCTCGATCCGTGTATTAGAAGATGTTTTTTGCCCCGATCGAGGCATAGAGTACGTAGAGTCGTAATGGAAGTGGGAGAGCTGGCGCCACTTTTAAGCATTTTCCAGGTCCCGAATTCCGAAATTCCTGTGCGGCGCCGGGTCCCTTTTTCGATACATAATCGATTGTTTGCGATACACGGGGACCCGGCCATATTCCACACCGCCATTTTGGATCGAATATGTATCGAAAAAGTGACCCCGCACACCGGGCTCGGAACTCGTCGAGCAGAACATGGCGCCCGCTCTCCCACTTACATTACGACTCTATGTACTCGTACTCTATGGATCGAAGAGCCAGGATGACATGAATTGTCAGGAATAGATGAAAGATTGGAAATCTCAGTGAAATATTTCATGAAATT
Organism: Bemisia tabaci; assembly: GCF_001854935.1. Taxonomy (NCBI): domain Eukaryota; kingdom Metazoa; phylum Arthropoda; class Insecta; order Hemiptera; family Aleyrodidae; genus Bemisia; species Bemisia tabaci. Next base: position 2,656,660 of record NW_017547103.1, on the reverse strand, counting down.
TCACGAGGCTGTGGAATATTTCATGTTTTTCAGGGACTAGAGTATGCGACCCGCACTCAAACACAAATTAGAAGAAAGTCGCAATTTCTACATTTTGCGAAACATGAAAAGGAATCGGTTTTTCTCAATATCTTTCATAAATTTCTTAACATTTCATGAAATATTTTACGTGAAATTTCAAGATAATATATTTCATGAAATTTTGCCACCCTGTGAGGAGCACATATGGACCGAATTTATCAGAAAGGAACCAACCAACACTTTTGAAAAAATTGAGTTAAGAATGTACTTGAGTTCCATTAGTTGTATGTTTTCTTTTGCCAACGACTCAGAGTCGAAAAATAAACATTAATTTATGAAAAGAGGGGTTGAAGTTTATTTATTACGTTGATTCTTGTGGAGGAATAAAACTTCAAACCTCTTTTTCTCAATTCCGACTTAATGTGGGTTGGTTTCTTTCTGATAAACTCTGTCCATATATGCTTAGAGTCCGCGGAGGGGCTTGGTATGTGAGAAACAGTATACAACCTCCCAGGAGCGCGGCGATATATCGATTGATCAGCCATTCAAACCTAAAGAAAAGGATCTATAAACAGGACGTTTACAACGAACACCCCAGTAATCAATTCTTTACCTTATCTTCAAATGGAAAAATATTGATAAGTCAATTACTACACCTTGCCACTGAAGTACCCCAATTTTAAAAGTCGTTGAGACCCCCCATTACTTTTTAGCCCTTCATGTCTCGCCCTCACAGTTTACTTTACTCGGGGAAACTGCTGAGGCAGCGCATCAGTGTCCAAAAAAAAGAGACTCCAGTCAGGTCCAGCCCCTTCTTTTCGGACCCAGATGGGAAAACATAATGTTCAAACCCTAGAATAGATAACTGTTGCTGCATGTAGTATGTGTTCTGACCTACCTCTAAAATCGAAGGCGAAAAGAGAGTGCGCTGGATCTTTAAAACCTCATATTTATGAATTCTACCTTCTCCAAAGTTCTGTCAGAAAACACTACCGACCTAAATAGTCTACTACTTTGTTCCGTGTTTTATTGATATCCATGCCGAGACACATTTTTAAGTAAAACTATTTGTAGATCACAGTTGATGTATTTTTATAATACTTCGCAGAACACGTAAAAGGGTAGAATCTTTTTTCCGGGATGAAGTTAAAATCTTGCAAAAATGGATAACGTAAATTACACGGGTAACGTAAATTTTTGCAATTCTGGTCCGCTCATGGTGTCCTTGACACAACGGTGTCACATAAACTCATGAGATTCCCATAGACCGGACCCCCTCGAGGATGTAATGGGAACCCATACAAATTTTCAGGTATGATGGAATAAATTGCGGGAAAAATTCTCGAGTTTTCCTGAAAACGTATGCTTTATTTTAAGAAATCAGGCAACGCTCAGATGTTCATACGGGGTTCCTTTTTAGCGCGGCAGAATCGGGGACCTTATGTTTTGCAAAACTGACGATGATAAGTACTAATCCTTTCGTCCGGGGGACCCATGCGGACTAAACCAGCGTGAACTCACGAAAAAAATCGGAGAGTCAGATGCTGAATTTAAGCTCGCATTGTTGCCTGATTTCGACGTGTTCATATTCTTTTTAATATTTCATTCGTATTATCTTAATTCTTATCCGGTATTATCCTCGACCATGTGGCGCGCGATGATGGGGACAAAGTACCGGATTTATTGGAATACATCTGCATATAAATGGCGATTGTGGGCCGCCTGTCACAGTGAGGACCCGTGACCGGTGGGCACCGACCGTCCACCGTCCATCGTTGGTTCATCGCGGTAGCGTCATCAAAAAGCTGCCGCCCGGCAAATGAAATATGATAATTTTCGAAGCGGGCCCGTGCGGATTTTGACATTTGCCAAACAATGCCTCGCGTATGTTCCAGCGTGTACAGGGTGACTCAGGGCCGTGTTCAATGTCGTTCCTCGAGCGGCTCCTTAACTCAGGGAGACCCCACATCTGCCATGCTTAGGAAAAACGCCGTATGAACATTCGAGAGTCGCCTTTCCTATAGTAAAATGTTTATTTTTGAGAAAAGGTATGAATATTTTTTCTTGAAATTTTCAGGGACTTTAGGTGGAACTGCGAACAAAATTATCTGAAAAATTGGAAGGGAAATATTCATAAGTTTACCCGGAAATTCGTGTATTATCAAAGGAAATTTGGCAACGCCTCAAGGTTCATACGGCGTTCTTCCTTAGCACGGCGGACATGCTCTGCTCTTCATTGTGATGATCTGATTTAAGCAATGATTCTATGATTGAAATGGGACATCGAAACAATGGGTCACTAAACCATTGACGATTTTGGACTTGCTAATACATTTTTATTAACGTAAATGCATACAGTAAGTAGAGAAAGTCGCCAAAATCGCGGTTTTTTTGTGTGCAAAATAGCGGTAAAAATCGCTTGTTTTCCGCGAAATCGTGGCGATTCAAACGCACAGAGCCATTAACAGGTCACGTTTTTGTAATTTCCAAGGGAAAAGAGGTTTCTAAAACTGGAAGGCAAATTTAATTAATGAGAAAGCTAAGAACTCCCTGCATCCCTGGACCACGAAATGCTCTCTTCCCCATGTTGCAAAAATTACTTACGAAGAACAACGCATCATAATGGGCTAGCGGGCCCAATTTCTGGCAAAAAATCGATTCCTTTAAAGTTGAAAAATCCGGAAACTGAGCATCATTCCGTTATCTCTGCCGCGTCTAAGAACATAACTATAAACTTCCTAGGTGAAGCTGTCGATGAGATATCTCACCTTGAACTTCGGCATCTCAGCGCGTGCGAGGAAACCACTCATAGTAGAAAATACAAGTGGTTGCAAGTGCAGTTGTTTACTCTAGGTTATGTGCTTAGGATAGGTATTTTCAAATCATTCCAATTTTTTTATTCAGCACCGCCCTCCCCTCTCCTCCGGCACAGGTAAACGAATGTGGCAATTTTACAGGGGGAAAATGATAGAGATTTAAATGCCACTTGAATTTTTAGATCTTGTAGACTTCTGGAATGCTGTCAACTGTTAGATGAACATATGCTCCATACCATCCTCTTTAATCGGTAAAGACACATTTTTCCTGCTCTTGCCGGTTTGAACGTGGTACTCATTTAAGTGGCGGCACACTGAATTCCCTGGATTCTTAGGTCATCATCAAATTGCAATGAACAGTCAGAAAAAAGTAAGAGCGGTAAACGAATTTCGGAAGATTGTTCATGATTTTCAAATGGAAGATTGCGTTCAACACGGTACCACGACGTTTGAAGAATTCATCCCAAAATTTTAGCAACACTCTGATTTTTATCAAAGTATTTTCACGTCATCATAAACTTCAAAATCCTGACATAATGTTTGCAATTTAATGAAAATGCTGCTCAAATTCCTTGAAATATCCACTTGCTCACCGATCGGGCTTTTTTCTGTTAGTTCATTGCAATTTTAAGTGGCCGCGAAAAACCAAAAAATTCAACTCCAATTCAACGTACTAATCCGAGTGGCCAAGAAATCTTTTGTCTCTTTTGATAGGGTAGAAGGAAAAGCATATAGAAAAAATTTTACGGCGAATTTTTAGGCGAAGAAATAGGTACCCCTCATGGCTGTTTTCTCTGAAGCAATGTCAAAATTTACGCACTTACAGCTCCCTCGTAGGTCTCATTTTCACGCATAAGAAGAATTTCTCTGTTTGAACTGTTTCAGTGATTTCCTCTAAGATTTGTACATTTTTCATCTAAACATTTTCACAATGTAAGGTTAGATATCGGAAGAAAAGGGCACGCGATTTCTTTTAAAAATACTGCTCTAGTTGGAGCTCTGGCGGGATAATGCCTCTTACGGCTGTTTTGTCCGTCAATTTTTTCGCAGTTGCGGTTTGCTCACATGTCTCGTTTTCATACCAATAAGACGAATTGTGGAAGTACCCACGACGGCTTTTAGCTACACCACGCCGTTCCGTAACTGGGCGTAGCGCAAAAACGCGCGCCACGCACCTCCTTCCTCAAGTTCTCGGGCACCACAAATGGGCTGTTTCTACTTCAACAGTTGAAGGTACGCCTAAACGGACGAAATTTTTGGGCGAAGGGCCCTTACTCGTGAATACCAAGCAGGAATGCTTTTTTAAATCATACAAAAATCACAGTTTTTTACTAACGCCCTTTAGGTCCAATTTACTTACGGAAGATCGAATTGTTCGACAAAATTCTAAACTAACATTTCGATTCGTATTCAGAGGGAGCATCAATTGTCATATGCCCGAATTCGATTGGACAATATTTTCAAAAAGCACTCCACCCTATAAGTCGAATTTTACTATTTTGGCTGTTTCGGTGATTTCATTCGAAAGAGACCATACGAAATCATACAACAATCACATTTTTTTACTTACGCCATTTAGGTCCAAACTGCTTATGGAAGATCCAATTTTTCGACAAAATTCAAAATGTATATTTCGATTCGTATTTAGTAGGAGTAGGAGCATCGATTGTCATAAGCCCGAATCCGAGCGGACAATATTTCCCAATAACACTCCACCCTTAGTCGAATTTTGCTATTCTGGCTGTTTCAGTGCTTTCATTCGAAAGCGACCATACGAATTTTGAAAATAAAAAAAACTGTATTTCGAAAATTTGAGAGTTACGGCCCTCTTGGCTCCGCTCCGCTCTACATGAGTGAGATGGATTCGGTGACGGTTTGGCGGGCGGGTGGAGGTGCATTGCGGTGCAGCGCGTTGTAGGTCGAGTGGACACTTGAATGTGGGATTATCTCACGACTTATTTCCGATGAAGGCTTTCAACGAAATTGTATTAGCGCGAGCCCGAGCGGTGCACACTGGAGTGGACACAGGCGGGAGCAGGGATACCGGACGACAGACACAGGGACACAGGGACATTCTACACGCTATTCGGCCCGATCCCGCCTCGGCTCATCAACCTTATTCCTCTGTTTCTGCCCCCCTCCCCCGCATTGCATCGTTCGCCTCATGCTAATGCCAAATCCGATGCTAACCTGCCTATTCTTCCCGGCCTATATTGCAGCTTTTGGAAGCGTGCAAAAGCAGAACGGAAATATTTTGGGAAGGGCAAACTTCCTGGTATTCCAAGTAGCACAGATTGCAATAAACTGCAATCACATTATGAAATTGTTTCTATTTCATTGAAGTGTTGTGCATGTTGCCTACCTACTGATCAAAGGAACACTTCTTTTTGAAATAGATGGAAATAAAATTGAAATAAGTTACACGTTTTGACTGTATTGCATATTGCATTCTTTCTGATAGATGCAGCACATTTTTTTGATTGTTTAAAGTCGGCATTTATTGACCAAATGATGTAAAAATATTGCCCCTCAATGAAAAACAATTTCAATTTTATTGCAATAAATCACAATATCACTTCAATAATTTCGTTGCCTTGGGCTACTTTGGTAGGAACAAACTTCAGCTAGATCATAAAGAAGATTTTTTTCTCATGAGCTCAAAAATCACAATAAGCGAATCTATTAGGTCACAAATACACTCCTAACTTCATAATCTACGTAATATATTTGCGTTTTTCAAAGCTTCGGACTCAAAGACGATACGACAGCACAGGTGAACATTTCGTGAGAGGAGTCGCTCCATCCAACCCTTGCGCGCGGAAGCGTCAGCCATATTGAATATTTTGTATTTATTGTACATATTGAATATATTGTGAATAATATTCGACTCTTCTTACGAAATGCTCACCTGTGACTTACATCGTTTTATGTCATTGGAAACTTTCCGGAATGTCTTGTTTCCATGGAAGATAAGAGTTTCATCGTAAAAGAATAAAGATATCTTTTCACTAACCTATTATTAAAAAATTCACTTTCCTATTTTTCAAACAATTAATCGATAACATCGAAATTAACGCAAAAAAATCTTCTAGCGAATGTGTATGTCACGAAACGTATCTGTTCGTATTTGTATGTTGCATACGTGAAAAATTGAGGGCCCTTTGACGTGTTTAGCCCCTACACTGCTCTCTAATAGTTGTTCATCCGACAAGATTGAAAAGATTTTTCGACGCATCTTTATTCAAATTCAGAAATTAAAAATCTAGGTGGTAACACCTTACTAAGCTCCCTCTCTTCATTTCCTGTTATTGGAGAAAAAGGAGTAAATTTAGATAGAATTTCGATGTATAATTTGTATACTCTATAGGTTGCTAATTACTGCTAAGTAATGTCTAAAAATTACCGGAAACGGAGAAACGAATCTTTTATTACGGCACGATTCTTCCTGGAATCACTTCTTCATCACTTTTCTCGGTTCCTCGGCAAATCCTATTTTTAATCGACGAAAGAGGGATTATGTTCGTTTACGCAGAAGCGTTTAATGAGTAATTTAATCCTGTTAAAATACAGAGAACCTTATAAATTGTTTCAATGTTCAAAGTTTTCAGTTGGAGTGAATTGTACCACTGCGATGGAGAGCAAAAACGGCAAAATTGCAACATTTTATTGTACATGGGATTGGGATTTCTTTGATTTTCGAATGATAGGAAGAGGGAAGAAAAGAAGCTTCTGTTAAAACTTTTGGGGAAAATTTTTCGGCAAACATTTTGATGAGTTATTTTCACCTCGGTATGCAAGAAAACTAGGTATCAGGATTCATGGATTTACAAATTGGTCCTGCAACGCACGACGAAAATGTTTTAGTTCGTCGTCCCCTCACCAAAAAACATGACATTTCAATGATGCCAAATTTTTCCTCGCAAATTTCATTTTTAACAGGAAAATCCTACTCATTTCCCGCCAAAAATTTTGACGATTCATCCTCAGATCTCATGCAGAAATCAGAAAAATTTTCGAGATTAATTGGATAAGAGCATTCCTGTAAAACATTGAATTGCTTGAGTCAATTTTGCAACGTTGGAATGGAGTTACGTTCCCTCGTGCGGAAAACGACGAGTTGTGGTGGTTCTTCCCTCCTTGAGACTAATTTGTTTTGCGATGTATCGATTGCTCTATCGTTTAAACCTATGGAAAAGGATCGATAAAGAGAGTGTTCGCTGCGAACACTGTAATAATCGATTATTCACCATAGCTTCAAATGGGGAAATATCGATAGTCGATCATTCACGCCTCGCCACTGGTTTAACTATCTATCATTTTCATGATATAAAGTCATAAAATTATCCGAGCTCCAAGTTTCTGGTAGAAAAGTAGCAGAGTGGGCATGCAAAGAAGGAAGGGGCAGAGGCAGAGGAGGGATTCCAAAAAATTTAGTTTCGGAGAGCAGGTAGCGAAAATGTGGCCCTTGGCCCGAATTCTGTTGATTTACAATCGATCTCAAATGGAGTTATTAATCTTACATCAGATCAGCATTATTTAATTCTCTATTTTGACCAAAAACCTATCAAGAATTCGAGAAATAACAGAGCGGTATAATTCACCATTTCTCCCACGGATGAACGTAACCCTGGTAAAAATTGGCGATAAGAGCTACGTTTCAAAATACCATAGGAATTCTTATAGCCGGCTAAAGAAGGCTACAGAAAATCATATAGCTGGCTGTAGAATGCGGAGAAAATCATACGGCCGGGCTATACGAAGCGATATAAAATAATGCAGTCGGGCTATAGTTCCTGTCGCCGGGCTTTACACTTCATCGCCTGGCTGTTGCTTTTTCGCCATCGATTATAAAAGGCTATAAGAAATTGTGTAGAAATTCGTGTGCTTTGGAAATCATTAAGTTTGATACGGAACCACCATAATATTTACAAAACACACATTATATTTTCCTTTAATACATATTTTTTTTCATCAATTAAAATGAGAATAGTCCATACAGAGTGTGCAAACATTTCAAAATCATGAGTTGAAAAACGCTGACTCCGCAAAATTAAATATTAGAGCCTAACACAAAGCGGAGCGGCGACGCACTGGCGCCTACAAACCTAACAGGGATACTTCACGCATTGCGCAACGCGTGAAGTATTCCTGTTAGGTTTGTAGGCGCCAATGCGCGTTTCGCGCTGGCTGTCCGCCTGCCGCGCCGCAGCGTGCCACAGCGCTTGAAGGTACGAAACTGAAGGCGCTCTAATATATTAGTACTGGTAGGCATCCATCAAAAGTACGGAGCTTTCCTCGCAAAATAAAACAAGACACTACGGCCCAAAAAGAGAGCAGTATTCCAAAAACTCACTAAGTCCTAGCATCCGTAATTAGTTACGTTTAGCATACACTTTATCGCCTGGCTGTTGCTTAATCGCCATCGGCTATATTAGGCTGTAAGAAATTGTGTAGCCGGCTATAGAAACTATTGGAAATCTTACAGCCGGCTTTAGGTCTATGGTATTTTGGAACACAGATTCTACTGCCAATTTTTACCAGGGAACTCCATTTTAATTTTGCCAAATTTTCTCTAGCAAATCGCGGTATTAACTTAAGAATCTGTGGCTTTTCCTACTGAAAATTTCACTAATTTTTCATCCTATCCCGCCCAAAAATCAGAAATCATTTGGACAAAAGTCGCTGAAGTGCATTCTCGTAAATAATCGAATTTGTTGAGTCACTTTTACAACCTTCCCCCGGGAAACGAAAAATCAAAGACTTGAGAATCCTTGAAGTCATGACCATGTTAAATTCGGTAAGTTGGTAAACGCTGGGACAAAAAAAATCACATCAAGCCTTGGAACATAATGATGAAGTGATTTTTCTCGTGAAAGGAGAGAAAGTGTAATGGGAATTTTTTGACGACATGGGTGAAAATATAAGTTGCTCTTCTTGACGTCGCAAAGGCGTGCAAAGAGCGTTCGCTCTTTGGTTTTCATGTTTGCAAGAGGATGGATCAAAGAGCATTTCTTCTTGTATTACTCTGAAACTTCTCGAACAGAGAGGGGCACTGGTATATACCCTCTCCTCACATCAATAAAACTGATTTTCATTACGTAATTTTCCGCCGCTAGAATAAGAAAATGAACAGTATGAACAATTAATAAATTAATTTATAAATGAGCATATATTGCGGGAATACAATTTTTTCCCTCAGTTACATTTTACGTTTTCAGTATTCATGCGTTTCTCATTTTGATTCAATTTTTTGTTACAGGTGAGTAACTCAGAACTGTTTTCCTTTTGTATCAGCTTCAACTTGGATGCATACGCGTGAGTACGAATAGGAAAACTGTATTTTTATTTTCTAGAAATTCTTGGTTTCAGATGTTGCCATCTCTTCATATTTGACTATTTGCAAGAGCTGAAACCATGTGTTCTACAAACCTAAGTTTTTGTCGTGGAATTCCGAGACTGATATCTCCTTTAAGTTTTGGGTTTTCAGATTCAAATTTGTCCCGAAATCACAAGGATTCCTCCCCCGCGCTTTGGAAAAAAAAATTTCCCGACGGAAAGGGTCCCTAATCTTATATCCGATCACAATTTTATCTGGATGAAATAATTTTTTTTTAAATTTAAAAAGTTGTTTTCTAACAGTTTTTTCAGGGGATATCGAAATTTAATCATCCATTGCATTGGATACCCGCGAGTGACTCCAAAATCCAGCCGGGGGGGNAGAACGCCGTATGATCCATCAGGCGTTGCCAAATTTGCTTCGACAAATTATGAATTTTTAGGGAAACTTGTGAATACGTCTCCTTCGATTTTTCAGAGGATTTCGTTTGTAATCTGATCTAAAAAGTCTAAACTTTCAATGACTAATATTCATAACTTTTCTCTAAAGTAAGCATTTTCTGAGAATAAATTTGGCAACATCGGAATGCTTATACGGCGTTTTTTACTTAACACGGCGGGGCAGGGACTTGGCTGGAAGCCTAGGCCGTGCGTGGCGTGTCTTCGTCAGTCTCGCTATCCTCTTGTTCTATTAAATTTACCCAAGTCGAGACAGGGATAAGTTATGGGATGTCGCGCGGCGATGTGTTGAGCGCATGAGTCATCGTCTCATCGCCTCATCGTGTCCCATTAATTCCGTTTGCGAACCAATTTTTGGCCTCCTCGACACCACACGATATCCTAACCCTTTCGCGTGTCATGACAGCGGAGCGTGCTAGCAACTGGTGGTAAGTCGAGAGCCCCGGTAGAAATGGTCCCTGAAGTCACGGAACGTGTGAAAAATGCATAATTTTACATAAGTAACCAACCTAATTGCTAGGTGCTAACATATTTGGATCGGGTTAAGTTTAAAGGAACCAAGCCCCAACAGAAATCGCCAGATTTAATTGGGCAAGTTAATTTTTTTACATGAATACGGCCATGCAGATTTTTGTGCAGATTTCAGTGAATTTTCTGCACAGTATACAAATAAAATTCCATAAAATTTTCATAGGAATCCGCACAAAAGTTCTCTTGTAAGAAATTAAACGTTCTTTTGTAAATAATTAAACGTTCTCTCGTAAAAAATTAAACGTTTTCTTGTAAAAAATAAAAGTGCCCAATTAAATTTAGCAATAGCTGACGTGACTTGGTCTCTTTCAGCTAAACTCGGTCCAATTTGGATACCAGTGAAAGATAAGATAAAATGAACCAGGGGGTACGCCTCCTAGTCGCTACGCTGCTCTACCCCGAAGGCACTTAAGCGGTCTCTAAAACCCATTTGACGTGGCCTCCGTGAGTCAATTTAAATAAAATAGGCTCATCTAGGGACTTACTCTCACCGAAAGCCACAAAAAAACATAACAAACGGCCTGGTTTATCTTTAGAGCAAACTGTGAAGAAACAGAATTTACGTTGTTTAAATTTAAATAACTTAAAATTGGAGAATTCACGACTTTATCGCGTAATAATTAAATAATTTGTGTTACAATCTCAAAATCGAAACAAAGCGGGCTCATTTAGAGACCATGGCCCGTCAAAATTCGCGAAAATCATGGAACTTGGCGTATTAGTATGGTAGAACGAAAACTGTGACAAAAAATAAAAATTTAGGGGGTTAGGGAGGTTTCAGTAAGAATGTAATAAACGTAAATTGGAAAAATGTATTGGGAAATGTTTTTGGAAATGTATATTGGAAAAAAGTGTTAGGGGTCAGCCCCTAAAATTGTGGCATTACCCCAATTCCTTGGATGATACGGACATTTCCAATTAATGTAATTGTGGTGGTGCCGCAACTCAAGTTGGGGTAGTACCGCAGAATTTGGGCTAGTAACCCAATTTATTGGGGCACCATCACAATTAATTGGAAGTGCCCAAATCATCCAACAACCCCTACCTCTTTTTCCCCGTGAATATTCCAGTCCATCCCAGCAGGGAAATCGAGAAAAAATGACATTTTGAAACATCGCAATAGAGATACGTGGTTTCGCACTTTGGCCGTGGTTATGGCATAATTTTTTAGTAACTCATGCTTATAAATGATCGCTTTTTGTATGCCCAGCTTGGACGAACTCAAGTTTGACATCGAGGAAGTGTCAGAGCAAGTTACTGAAACTCAGTTTTTTCGCCGGGGACCCGCGGAAAAACCGCATCGCGAAGCGCCGAGTCTATTTTCAGCGGAGGAGCGCGAAACACTGAAACGCGAGCGCGGAGACATTCCGACTTCCAGGGTAATAATGAGCTTGCACAAAAGCTTTAGTACCGTTCAAAACGCCGTAAAAAAATTACATGCTCAACAGATGTTAACAATAAAAATTCCTCGCTGCATCCGGCGTTTAACTAACGAGGGATCAACGGATTAACCCATCCCCCCACCCGGCTGTCCCTGGAGTGACCGACGCCGGACGGGGGGTGTGTGGCGTTGGGGCGACGGGCGGGAGGGGGGAGGATGGGGAAGAGCTCTCAATCATGCGAGTTGTTTGCTCATTTCAGTTGAATGCGCAAACAATAAAACGCGGCCAATGAGGTCTTTTATACAATCCGCGGCGTCGCGCGTCGCGTCGTCGTGTGAGTTACGCGGGTGACTTGAACGAACTTTCAGAGCCACTGCCAAAAAATGAGTTAAGGCCATGCGACGGTTTGGTGCATCTACATAAATTCCTTTATAATGAAAAGGGTGGGGGGGGCGCTTGATGAGAGGACATAAAGATGGAGCGCTATAGTATCTAAAAGTGCGAAAGAGACAGTGGCGCGGCGTGAATGATCGATTATTGATATTTCTCCATTTGATGCTGTGGTGAAGAATCGATCATTGAGGGCAGCGAACACCCTGTTAATCGATTCTTTACCATAGGTTTAAATGGCAGATCAATCGATATATCGCAAAGCACGCCGCACCACTGGAAAGAGAGTGAAGTCTCTATGACATTTCGCCGTTTTCCGGTCGAAGGAACGTAAGTCCATTTGAGGGGCTCGGAGGACAAGGCGCATAAGTGCAGTTCTTGAAAATATTGAAGTATTATCGATTTCAAGTAAAACTAGTCTCAATGCATCTTCTATGAAAAAGTTGCTCCCAAATTTTAATTTGTAAGCATCAAAAAGTCAGTTTCAATTTTCTTTTCGCCATACCTAAAGATCCATGCAATGTCGAAACTTCGAGCACGTATTTCTCGAAAAAGCAAAAGCTGCTCTTATGCGCCTTGTCCTTCAAGCCCCCCATTCATAGGTTGCAATTTTAACTCAAACAGTTCGACATTTTACAAGAATATACCGGCACAATTTGTTTTTGAAAATTTTTCGGATTATTGCATGAGACCAGGAGAAAATTAGTGAAATTTTCTAATTAGAAACGCCCAAGATTCTCTTGGTAGAAATGCAATTTGCAATTTTTCTGATTTTTTGCATGAGATCAGGAGATCAGTCAGTGAAATTCTCTTATTAGAAATGCCCAAGATCCTCTTGGTAGAAATGCAATTTGGAAGGGGAAATTTGACAACACTGAAATATATTTATACGTTATTTCGTGAGGCGCATCGGGCGCATTTTAACGAGAGAACTCTACAGCCTCAGAAGTTTTTGAAATGGCCGTATGACAAGGCATAGGCGGATCCACGGAGGCGTAGGGGCCATACGCCTCCCCTCTAATTGTCCGATAAATGAGGGAAGGATGAAAGAAGGGAGGTATTGAGGAAAAATGAAGGAAGGACATGTATATTTGGTAATTATTCATTACGAAATTGATTTAAACTGTATATCACATATGGTGTAAATTTCGAAAAAATGTTGGGAGAAGCTTTCGAGCCCCCCTTTCGCTTTAACAACCCCCCTCCCCCGCCCCGCCAGTTCGGGAAATCTAGATTCGCCTATGAGACAGTAATAAGTCTTCGGTAGTCTTTCGGAATATACTTTCGGAAGTCAACGCTCAGATTCGCCGAATGATGATTGATGACTATAGTGGCGTGGCGTGCTTTGCGATATATCGATTCATCTGCCATTTAAACCTATAGAAAACGATCGATAAATGGGGTGTCCGCAACGAACACCTTAATAATCGACTCTTTACCATAGCCTCAAATGAGGAAATATCGACTATNCTTCGGTAGTCTTTCGGAATATTCTTTCGGAAGTCAACGCTCAGATTCGCCGAATGATGATTGATGACTATAGTGGCGTGGCGTGCTTTGCGATATATCGATTTATCTGCCATTTAAACCTATAGAAAACGATCGATAAATGGGGTGTCCGCAACGAACACCTTAATAATCGACTCTTTACCATAGCCTCAAATGAGGAAATATCGACTATCGCCACTGGTGATGACCGAAGAGTTGAGCAATTGGTTTACTAATCCTATCTTAATTTGCAAAAACTCGCTTAGCAAAGCGCCCGTCCCGACGTACACCAGTTATGATAAGACGGATTTTATTTGATTTTTCGCACAACGAATCGCCCATCAATCATCATTAGGTCAAAATTGGCGTTGATCTCTGATCTTATGTTTTGTCTCACACCATTTGCTCAGACTGTTAGTAAACGTATTTGATTTTTAGGGTCGGAACTGCTTTTGCGCCTGATCCTTGCAGATTCGTTTTATCGGAGTTCGGAACTTTCGCTTCGGTGCCTGACTAAATCACAACGCTAATACTTGATTTTGGTAGGCATCGCCTCTTGAGGTGATCCTATGGAATAATTGAAAATAATGAGGCCTCATCGATCGGATTTATTGGCAGTGGTGTTGCTTATTAGTGATGGTGATTGATGGGACGGACCTTTTATAGGAGGCTCGATCCTGCTCTGTCGTGCTAAGGAAAAACGTCGTATGAACCTTTACGTGTTGCCAAATTTCCTTTAATAAAACGCGAATTTCCTGGTAAACCTTTGTTCTAATTTTTCAGATTATTTTGTTTGCGATTTCATTCAGAGTCACTGAAAATGTCAAGGAAAAATATTCATTAATTCCCTCAAAAATAAAGTGTTTCATCGAAGGAAATTTGGCAACTCTCGAATGTTCATACGGCGTTCTTCCTTAGCACGAAAGTGCAGGGAGTAAAATTCGTTTAGTGGGAATTGTATTGACTTATTTTTCCTCACGGAAGAACATAACTGCGTTTCAATGTTGCTAAATTTTCCCATGCAAACTGCGTTTTACCGGGTTAATTTTGGGAATTTCGAACTGAAAATCTCACTAATTTTTCCTCTGATTTTGAGCGGAAATCAGACAGATTTTAAACAAAAATCATGCAGGTTTATTCTCGTAAAAATTTGAATTTTTCAAGTCAGTTTTGCAACCTTGGTAAGGAGTTACGTTGGACAACATTCTGCAATTAGGAATTACAATTTCTAACTCATCCGTTTAAGCATATAGGGAAAATAAGAGTGTCTATACATTGTTTCCAAACTGATGAAGAAATTGTATTTCCTTACTGCAAAGCGTAGTCCATATTGATGACCACCTTTTTTCCTGCAAAATTTGCATCAAACGACCCAAAAACGATACCATTCGTTGGCCGAGTTCTACAAAGCTCCGTGTTAGACTTTAAGGACATACTCCCAGCTCCCTAATTTGTGAGCATATGCAAAAGAAGTCTATATCCGCACATAGGGTCGGTATCGCAGACGATATCTCGGCATACATTGCGTAATGATATTAAACACTCTATGGATCCAATCCGATTTATGTAACTGTCTGTGAGACCTTTTTCAATCGGGAATCTCTACATTGACGTCAAGCTTGGGTCAATCCGCGAAGAAAGAATGTCTCCATAAGAGGAAGTAGTGCACAATACAATAAATTGTGCTTCAGCACCGTGAGTCATGTTCCTTATGCGAGACATTGCTGAAAACCTTTGATCGACGAGACATCCGAGTTTGATAGGATACGGGAGAAGGGGGAGAGAAAGGTCTGGTCGTTGGTTAAATACCGGCCGTGGAATCTCCAATGAGAATCAATTTAAAATTTTGCTCCCGACCATCGAATGAGCGTACCGTCTTTTTTCCTCTCTGACTTCACTTGGCTTCTTTCTGATCTATAGCTTTATGTCTGGGGTCATCATTTCCCAAAATAGATGTTCTTGAAATACTGACCTTAGTTTCAAAGTGTCTTAAGGGGACTCCATTTTACTATCAGGAGCTATAAATTCTGGCTCAGTTCAGAAAGAACGTATGTGCCATTAGTTTTCCTATGCACGTAAGTGTTTTTACGGATGAGCCAGATATTATAGTTTCCAACTGCAAAATGTAGTCCAAGCATACTCTGCCTTACCTAGGAAAAACGCCTGTGCTATAGATTTTTGGACTTATGTATTTTTAAAAAAAAGACATGGATTGGACTACATTTTGCAGTCAGAATCTACAAGTTCTGGCTCACCTATGGAAACCTATACGTCTCCAGGGAATAAAGTAATGGCACATACGTTGTTTTCAAATTGAGCAAGAAATTGCAGCTTCTAATTGCAACATGTGGTTACATTTTTTCTTCGTAATTTTCAAATATTTAGATACAATTACGAATAAAATTCCATGATTAAAAAAAGATATATTCATTTGTTCGAAAGTAAATTTTAGTTTTATCAACAAAGATTTGAAAAAGTTTGAATGTTCTTAAGATATTTTTCCTTAGCTTAGCGAGTACTTCTATATGCTAGCGAAATCTTACGATCCTTACTTAATTCTTGAAATTCCGTTGAGCTCTAAGAAAAGAGTACTTATAAAGCCGAAGCCACAGTTCTAACCGAGCCTCGCTGTGCATATATAATCAATGCGGCTGTGGGTTTTGCTAACCGACTTACGTTCTTTTGTCAGCAAATTCTAGGCCGCCCAGGTGTCTGTCGGCGCTAAGTTTGTTGTCTTGGAGCGATCGATCACTAATTTCGCATACGAGGAAAGTGTTACGAGTTAATTAATGTGGTCATAAATAATAAAGGCTCGACAAATTTTTTCCCGCAATTTCGCCTCTCTCTAGGGTTCCTCGCAGTGTAACGTTGCCACTGACGGCCGGGTAATCCGTCGTTAAGAAACATCGTTTGCACGAAAGAACGTAAGTACATTTCAATGTTGCCAGATTCCCCTTTGAAATTTGTATTTTTATCAGTAAAATCTTCAACATTGCGAATGTCACTGATTTTTTCCTATCTTAAGCAAAAATTAAAAAAAAAAATGTCGACAAAAATTGCACTGGTACATCATTGTAAAAAAACTTAGTTGTGTAAGTAAATTTTGCAACCTTGGAATGGAGTTACGTTCTTTCGTTCGAGAAACGGCAAATCTAGGAGGTCGCGTCAAAGGGTGACAAGAAATTTGGATATTTTTTTGAGCTTTGGAGACGGTGGATCCTTTGCCAATTCCATTTGCCAGGGCTGTAAGTGATCTCGTGTTCTGCGACCCCATGCTAGCCACCCGGTTGCCAAAGTTGGCGCGAATAACTTTGACCGTGCGAACGCGGAATTCCGCGCGGTTTTTCTCGGAATCTTGGCGGCGCCAGCGGCCTTTCAATCAATTAAGTTCCCGCCGTTAGGCACATAATGGAAACTTGGGGTTCTTTCGAGGAGGCTCTGGTCTTGCGGGGAGTTGGGGACAGGGACACCCGCTCCTAGCGGAAGAGGGCCCAAGGATCTTTCCTTAAATTTGTTTGGAAATTAAGGGAACTCATCTTTGCCCACTCTGACATCGCACATTGCGGAAAAATAAATAAATTTGCTGTCAAGAAAATATTCTCTAGAATCAAGAGTAATATCGCCTGAATCGAGGAATCTCTTTCCTGATATTATATTATGGCTTATTTTCTGTTTGATTAAAGGGTATTTCGTTCTATACGTCCGATGCAAGAATACTTCCACTCAACTTAAGGGACTTTTCTCTGGTGTAGAGTAGCATGAAATGAAATCCTAAAATTTTACTGTTTTTTTTTTGTGGATGTCAATTATTGTTCAATTGAGAGAGAGGAGGCCCTGTTACGTCAACCTGTCAATGGTTTTCCACACGTAACAGGGAATCCTCTCTTTCAAAGTTCCATAGATTATTGATGAAGTAATTCCCTAAAATTATTTTTCTCAAAAAAAAAAAATTACTCTGATTTTATAAGTAGATCATTATAACTATGAAAAGCTCTAGCTCTTTTCTTCCTCGTAAAATAAGGGGTGGTAACGGAAAAACCATATCCTTAGGCGTTTCGCGAAAATCAATTGACCGCCAAAGGTTTGAAATATATTTTTGACATAACCTCAGATTCAGTGCCAAGAGAATATTTTTGAAATTGAGGCACTATATGTATTACAGTTTTGTGTTCGCGTGGTCTTGCTGTTCGTTTGGTTCATCTTGGAAATGAGATAAACTGATTGTTTAAAGAAAATGTGTATTTTTGTTAGTTTTCATTAAACAATTTTAATATAGTCGGAAACTTTGAAGAGATGTAATGTCATATTTATATATAAGGTGAGTTAGGTTAGGTTAATTTAGAGGTTAGGTCAGGTTAGGTCAGGTTCATAGAGTACATAGTGTCGTAATGTAAATGGGAGATCTGGCGCCATGTTCTGCTCGACGAGTTCCGAGCCCGGTGTGCGCCGAGTTCGGGTCACTTTTTCGATACATGTTCGATCCAAAATGACGGTATGGAATACGTGGTGATTCCTACCTTCTTTGTTTACATCAGATGGCCGGGTATCCGTGTATCGCAAACAATCGATTATGTATCGAAAAAGTGACCCGGCGTCACACAGGAGTCTCGGAATTCGGGACAAGGAAAATGCTTAAAAGTGGCGCCAGCTCTTCCACTTACATTACGAGTCTATGTACTCTATGGTCAGGTTAGGTTAGGTTAAGTTGGGTCAGGTTAGGTTAGGTTAGGTCAGGTCAGGTCAGGTCAGGTCAGGTCAGGTTAGGTTAGATTAAGTTAGGTTAGGTTAGGTTAGGCCGGACATGTAGTGAAAATACGCATTTATTGTCTGTCATCGGCAGGCTGGCTCTTATTGATCTGCTCCGAATGAAATCGAACTTGCCAATTGAACACGTGAGCCATCCACAAAATCAAGGTGGAAATAACCATGGTCTGCACCAGCGCGACGAATGACGTCATCGGCCATGTTCATCGAAACAACGTATGTGCAATTGGTTTCACGCGGGAGGGACGCCGTTATTGCCCTAGCGGCTTGAAATGTAGCGATGGACAGGCATTACTTATTCAGTTTATGATTGACCGATGAATGTCGATCGAGACCAGCGGGCGCCTCCCCTACAATTTGTGTTTGTTCTCGTGTCGGCAAAATGTTCACCTGTCGCCTCCGTGACAGTATGGCCATCCTCGAAGTTAGCAACATTCTGCCATCTTACTGACGAGAGCATGGTACACGGAAAAAAATTAATTTCTGATTTTTAACAATTAAATTGTCAAGAAATATGTCTGACATGTTTCGAATGTACAATTTAAAACAGTGGAAAGCCAAGGTAGCATTTTTTTTTATTGTGAAATCTATACACTGAAAAATATCGGATACTTTTTTTAACAACGAACTTGTTAAATCAGTGATATCATTTTTTCCGCGCACCAACTAAATTCTCAAAATGAATTAATTTCCAAATTTGACGAATCTCACTTTAATTAATTGAACAAAATTTATTGAATTTATGAATAATAAATAATTTTAAAACATTTTCATAACTGGAGAATATTCTATAGGGATTTCCTAGCCAAATTTTCAAAATTGAATGAATAAATATATTAGGAATGTTTTCATGAAATTCATATAATTCCATTACATATAATGGAAGCCAGGCAAGTATGAATCGAGTAAAAATCATTTTTTTAACATACACTCATCGACAGATCCATTGTTGCCAAATTATGAGAATCACTATTTTGCCGTCGAGTTGGCAACACTGGCGCATTATGGCTGAGTCAAAATGTTTTTTGGTGTGATGCGCGACTCCGCGCGACCACCCGCCGCCTGCGATGCATCAAACGTTGCCAGTAATTTATATGACATCGGCGATCATTTAAAATTCATCACAATGAACAAGTGTTTCCGAATTAGCACACCGGTCTTCCCTCGGCGCGCAGTGCTTCGGGCCCGTGGCCAAATTGGACAAGACTTCTGGCCTCCGGATGAGAGCTGACGTATATTTTTTTTAAAAAAAAGAAATATTGCGGTAAAAGTATTGCTCCAAGGATTTTGTAATTTTTTCACAAAATTTTTTTTTAAAGCACAGATGCTCTCTCTCTTAACGATTATCTCTACGTTTTTATTTATTTTTTTTTTTCCAAAGGATTGCTGAAGGATTTCAGGCATGCTAAAATATTTTGTAATTTTTCAAATGGAAGAATTTATTTTCAAATCATTGCAAAAATATTTGAAAGATATTTGTATTTTTTTGTCAGTTTTAAAACTTTTGCTAGAACTTCCAATGAAACGGTTTTAAATGTTTATTCAACAGTTTTTCGTGTAAAAGTTTATCCAATATTTTCCAATCGAGAATTTTGAACCGCCCTCAGTCGTGCATTGCGATTTATCGATTGATCGACCATTTAAACCTATGGAAAAGTATCGATAAACAGGGTGTCCGCAACGAACACCGTAATAATTGATTCTTTACTCTAGCTTCAAATGGGGGAAATATCGAAAATCGATCATTCACGCCTCGCCTTTGCCCCGTATAAGTCATACCTCCTTGATGAAATCCAAAAGAGCTTATTAAAAAGATAGAGAAGAAGAGTGAGAAGAAGAATGAGGAGAAAAACGAAAGGAGTAGGTAAAGGAAAAGTAAAGAAGAAAAAACTAGAATGTTATTAAAATCAAATCTTCCATGTAAAAAAGGTTCTCATAACAAATCAACGAAAATTTATTTATCAGAATTATTTCCAAGTTAGTTTTGCAAAAAAAAAAAAAAAAAAAAAAAAAAAAAAAAAAAAAAAAAAAAAAAAAAAACTGCCTCAAATGTTACCTATAATATGTGGCTTAACAAACCCCATGTGCGGCATATTGTTGCGGCAGCGAAACAAGGATTCACTTTTACTAATTTTTTCCCTTTCCACTCTTTGATGCTCCGTCAATCTCCCTCTCTCTCTTTCTCTTTTGTTATACCTCTCTATCCTCATTCTTCTTCCGTTCCTGTCACTATTCGCATGGCCCGTCAACCTCTTCTTGCGTAATCCCTTCTTAATGTAAACATGGTCGGATCGATTGTCGCTCTAAACTTCTCGTCGATACCGCCGAATACCAGCATGGAGGGTCAATAGTCGAAAATCCCGATCTACGAACCGATCATTGAAATTTTGTATTTGACACCTGACGCTGGATAAGACAAGACTAAGGTGTGATAAAGTAAGGTGATTGGTCGGATTAGTTTTTTTTCCTCCAGTGTAGAATGATCGATTATCGATTTTTACCCATTTGAAGCTACGGTAAAAAATCGATTATGAAGGTGATTGTTGCAGACATCCTATCTGGCGGCAACACTGTTTTTCCTCTACTTAAATCTAATTTTTAATAGATTTAAGTGAATGATCGATTATCGATATTTCCCCATTCAAATCCGTGCTAAAGAATCGGTTCGTTCGATTTGTTCGTTGCGGACACTCTGTTAATCGATCCTTTTCCATAGGTTTAAATGACGGATCAATCGATAAATCGCAAAGCACGCCACGCCACTGTTAAAAATATCAGTTTTCGGTGAGGCACGCTGCCTCACTCAAAATCCATTGCTCTACACGGAGAAAAAAAACTCGTGCGTGGGACCCGAAGTTCAGGTCATATGGATCTCTGAAGTTTTCAGATTAAGCATCTGAACACTTTAGGTCTAGCTGCCGAAGTTCGGATCATACATCTGAAACTTCAGTTCTTACATCTGAAGTACTTCAGATGTGAGAACCGAAGTACTTCGGATGTGAGAGCCGAAGTACTTCGGATGTGAGAACCGAAGTACTTCAGATGTAAGAACTGAAGTTTCAGATGTATGATCCGAACTTCGGCAGCTAGACCTGAAGTGTTCAGATGCTCAATCTGAAAACTTCAGAGATCCATATGACCTAAACTTCGGGTCCCACGCACGAGTTTTTTTTCTCCGTGTACATAAATTTAAATGGTGAAAAAAAATCATTGACAATTTTTTAGAATCGCCACCGGTTTCATCTGATTAGATTTCTTCAATTAGATATATCGGGTCTCTACACGGAGAAAACAATTCCGTGCGTGGGACCCGAAGTTTAGGTCATATGGATCTCTGAAGTTTTCGGATTGAGCATCTGAACACTTTAGGTCCAGCTGCTGAGGTTTGGATCACACATCTGAAACTTCAGTTCTTACATCTGAAGTACTTCGGTTTTCACATCTGAACAACTTCGGTTCTCACATCCGAAAAACTTCGGTTCTCATATCTGAAGTACTTCAGACCGAACCTCGACAGCTAGACCTAAAGTGTTCAGATACTCAATCCGAAAACTTTAGAAATCCAAATTACCTAAACTTCGAGTCCCACGCACGAAGTTTTTTTCTCCGTGTAAAATACACGTCTTTGTTCGTGAATGTATTCTTTGAAATCTCAAGTTAATTCACGGGAAGTCTTAACGCGTTACGTTTCTCGGTAAATGAAATATGGAAAATTCTAGGCAGCGTGAAATGCAGTCATACCGACTCTGATTAAAAACGTTCACTTTATGCAATTCCATAAAATGTCTCCGGCGACACGGCACCGGAGAAAAAGATTGTTGTTTTTCGAGCCGCTGGGATGCGAAGAAAAAACTATGCGACAACGTCACATGTTGACTTAACCGCCCCTGCAGTTAATAAAACATCCTTTCGACGTGAAATTAATCTCGTCAACGCAACCCTCCACTCAACACCCCCTCCTCGCCCACTTCCTCACCGGAACGCCGGCCAAGAACTCTTCGGATTTACAAGCCCGACCTCATTGAGTAAGTTTTCATCCCATAAATGAGCACTGACAGGGAAAATAGGACACCTAATAGAAATCCGGCACCTTTCGCGAGATTTAAAAACAGAGTTGCCATCTCGGTGGGAAATCGCGGGGAGAAGCGACTCAAATTAGGTCAGATCACTCGGCGAACGACAACACCGCACAAAAATGTATCAGCGGAATAATAACAAACACCTAACGACAGAACTTTCGAAGTACAGCGCGCGGTCAATTTGTTCGTTTATAAAGTTGCCCGGGAGGAAATCTTCGAAAGCTTTTAAAAGCTGTTAGCTCTCGGGATTACTCTCACTCTGCCATCCCCTTCTTTCCCGGCTCTGGACACTTGAAGTCGAATAATATTTTTACTGTCGTGTTTTTAATGACCTGATCCTGCCCCAGGAGCAAAAAGAACGAAGCGCTGCTTTCGAAGTGTTTTGACCCGCTTAATTTTAGAAGGACGTCCGGGGACAGTTCTTGAAAAGTTAATGTGCTGAAGAACGAATGGTTTAAAAGGAAAACTTTTTACTAGTTTTGAAATCGTGAAATATGACGCAAACAGGAACGTTTATGGTGTTACACCCCGTTGGCGAAATTGCCCAGACCGGAGACTGGACAACTTTTTTGACCCGTTCTTGGACAGGTCATCCCCGTCGCCCAGTTCGCGGACTGGTTGGTTTAAAGTCTGGAAAGTATGCCAACAGGGTAGTCGGTAATTTAAATGGGACCTATCCTGACCTAGAGCGCCTTTTCTGATGCAACTATTCGTGTCCCACGGATATGCGTGTTGCATGTTCAAAATTGAAGGAACTTTGGTTTTTCTCACCTCTTCTGAAATGCACGGAAGTTGTCGTCAGTTGTAACACCTGATTAATTGAGTTCTTAAGTAGAGGAATAATTGTAATCGCAATCCTTCTGCTTTAAGAAAGTGCCGCTCTTCAATTTTTCAACAAATATCAGGTTTTCATGGTTACTCTGATTTCCAACTTTTGAAATAATTTCTGGAAAAATTTTGATAAACTTTTCCAAATCAGTCTAAACAGGCCTCTTTGAACTTCGACCAGGGGTGACTCCAGAACAAAAAGTTGGAGTGACAAGTTTCTGGCAATTTGTTTACTATCTTTCCAACGGCGCACAGAGGACCGAGTCAATTAGGGGGGTCGGACATAAAATGTTTGACTAAAACTGCAAATTTTCATGTTTAATTCGTCACATTTTAAATTGTTGGGGGTGGTTTTGGAAGAAAATTTCACGAGGAAACCAACAGAACCACTTTAAAAATCTCAAAGTTTTTATTTAACGGAGTCATAAAGCGTTTGAAGTTTCCGAATTTTGTCCGACCTCTCCCATTGACTCGATCCACTGTGCGACGTATCACAAAATCGACGGTGAAACTCCCGAACACCGTATCTCGTTTGCGGTGTTTAAAAATCTCCTCTCCCATTTTTTTCCTACAAGTAAACGAGTCAGCACCATTCTTAGAAGTTTTCCCAGATTTTTCTAAGCGCAGAGAAGAAAAATCATTGCAGTTTTAAAAAATAATCGGTGGGTCGTTTTCTATTTAAAAACTAAAATACGACAGGGAATCTGTAACGTCGTAAACCGATATACCTGATTTAGTAATTTCGCCGTCGAAACGGTAATTTGAGAACTTTGATCTTTTGATCCCCCGCAAGACAGACCCCCCCCCTTAATTTCAGATTTCCCAAAAAGTTGCTCTCATAGACCTAAAATGCCGCTATGATACGTCCATGTGTTCAAAAGAGAGAGGGAGGACTTGTCGCCCACTCGGAGTTTTAAAATACATCTTGGAGTGTCACTCGATGCGGACATTGAGTCTTTGTGGTGTGATGAACTTCGTTTCGCGAAGGTCGCCAAAACGATGACACTACGCGTCACGCCGGGAGGAAGGAAGCTGAGGTTTTCAACGGGATGAGGGCCTGTTTGACTGTCGTTGCCCGTTCTGCCGTGTTCAGTAGCGTGGTGTACTTTACGATTTATCGGTTGATCTGCCATTTAAACCTATGGGAAAGAATCGATAAACAGGGTGTTCGCAACGAATACTTGCGTAATCGATGCTTTACCATAGCTTCAAATGGGAAAATGTCGATAATCTATCATTCTCGCCTCACCACTGGTCGCGTTACGTCGTTATCGCCGTATGCGGATGGCGCTAACTAGTTACAAGTCCTATTTGTCCATGTTCCGATTCACTGATGGGATAATGTTAGAACAACATGGAAACGCAGTTAAACCGGTATAATGGGCCTGTTCCTGTTGCATTGTTGCAAACTTCAGCTAGAGCGATTGGAAAATTTGTTTCTCATAGGAAATATCCCAAAAATCACGACGAGCGCATCGGAACAGTCTCAAATACACTCTTAACTCTACAATCCTTACAAGAAACTAGGGGGCTGCGCCCCCTGGCCGCTCCGCGGTCCAACCCCCCTACCTGCTTATTTTTAGTAGAGCTCCTGTAGTTTTTCATTTAGTCCTCTTGAGAGGGTAAGTTGTTTTTTACACTCTTCCTCCATTTCTTCAACCTTCTCTTTCCCTCTCTCCTTCTTCTCTTCTATCCTTTTTTTCTTGCTCCGAGAAGGGAATCATGTGACTGTGGTCTTCCCTCCCCCCCCCCCCCCCCCNATCCGCCAAGGATCGGAGATAAACGCACAGTCCTAGGTACGTGGGATGAAGAGTCTTTCCTCAATTTGGCAAATGGTGGCTGGCCCCTCACAAGTGTCGGGAATGGATTTACTCTTTTCCTTCTTTTTTGTCTACAATGTAATGGCCAACCGAAACTAAATTACGGAAGAATTCACCCCTGAAAAGTCACGTACCTAATGCGGGGATAGAGCTTAACGCAGAGTAAGGGTTGCCAGTTTTGATGAAGGGATTCTTTTTGTACACGAAACCATTCGCGGCCCTATCTTACATCTCCTTCGGTTCGATGATGAACAAGCCTAAGACATTCGACGGGGTGAATTCAGCACTCCAGCACATTTTTCCTTATCATAGTTTCACGGAAAACAGCTTGAACGTATCGAACAATGTCAAAATTGAATCATAACCGAGAAACAAAGAGTTGTTCTGGGTAAAAGTATGGGGGTGGGATTCTAAACATCTTTAATTATGGCGATTAGAGGGATAGGGTAGGTGTGCTCCTGATTTCTCGTCCCTCGGCAAGCCTGGCTAAACTTAGGTAACGCAAAATGAAATAGCGCCACCATTGGACTCGGAATGCTCGGAATCTATCATTTCATAATTCATTGAAATGATATGTGATTATCACCCGAATGTAACTGGCAATTCAATAAATTATACGGTGCTTACATTCAAATAGGTAGTGGTATTTTGCAGTCTAGAAAGACGCTCCAAGAGAATTTGAACGTAGTTTAAACTTTTAAAGGGTTTCAAGTAAATTGTCAATGACTAAAATCAGAAAATACCATGTCTCCATCGCGACGTTGTAAGTTCTAGTTCCTTATACTTTTTTAAAAGAATGAAATAATTTCTTTTGCAAGCCTCTTCTCAGCGAAGCAACAATACACCAGCGACTAGTAACTGGTGAGCTCAATGCGTGACTTAGAGCAGGGCTAGAGATATCGAAGCTCCTTCAATTTTGCTCGTATGCAACACGGGCATCCACAGAGCACGAATAGTTGCATCAAGGCGCCGTGTTGTTTTCAAACAGTTTCGCTGAGAAACAGTGGCAACGACAATCTTTACGAATTGAAAACACTGTTTTCCACCATATAAGTGCGTGCAAAACTGTCGATTCTCGGGAAAGCAGTCTGCCTCATTTTAGAATCAATTCATTTAATGGATTTAAATGAAGCAAAATTAGTTTTGCCAACTTGGAAGTAGATACATAAAGCAAGCCTAGTAGAAACAGTAGAGGTTAGGTAATTAAACGAGGTCTCATCAATATATTTTAGTCTCATCCAAAGAGAAAATAAGATAAGAATTCACTTTGAATTGGGAAAGTTCGTGAAAGCCTGACTTTCTCGCGCTTGCTTTAAGCCAATCAGACGCCCGGCGACCATTTTTGAAATCCTTATGAAATTAACATGGGAAATTGAAACCATATATTTTTTTGATGTTCCTATTGATGTTCAATACATTCTAATTTCTCCACAATACAACGA
Source organism: Bemisia tabaci (assembly GCF_001854935.1). NCBI lineage: Eukaryota > Metazoa > Arthropoda > Insecta > Hemiptera > Aleyrodidae > Bemisia > Bemisia tabaci. The sequence goes on along the minus strand of NW_017547103.1, from coordinate 2,630,304 downwards.
AGATCTTGATTTTTGAAGTTTAAATTTTCTGACACTTGTGTCGATGTTTTTGACTGTCCAGCTGACTCGAGTGAAAGAAATTGAAACTCCAAAAAATTGGATTTTTGGTGTTTTTCGGAGAAAGTGGAATGTATTATGCATCAATAGAAACGCCAAATCCTCAAAAAGTCAGTCATGGACATCTTTTTCCTGAAAAATTGGCTGAATTCGAAAAAAAATATGTGGTTCCGATTTCCCATGTTATTTTCAAAAAGGAATTCAAAAGTGTTCAGCAGGTGTCGATTGGCTTAAAGTAAGCGCTGGAAAGTCAGGCGGTCACGAACTTTCCCAATTCAATGCGGAATCTTATTTTCACTTCTGTGTCATCAATATCTTTTGGCCTCGTCAATATCTTTTGATCTCATCCAAGGTTGCCATTTTCCGGAGTTAATGTCAATTTTCATAATTATTGCAACTTCTCGGCATCTTTGAAATTCCCGGAATATGCAGCAATTTTTGGAATTTTCCTGGCATTTTCAGGTTTCTCAATCATTTGATCCTTGATGATTGTTTTATCAAATTTGATGATCTTCGAAACTAAACCCGGGCGTTCCGGAACTTTCGAACAAATCGGAATTTACCTGCACTGGAAAAAAAACAGGCCTTAATCCCTGAAAATTTGAAAGCCTTGAGCGTGGATGTGTACTAACCCCAACCTGATGCTCATTCAAGGTTGTAGAATCCTCAAATGGATTGAAAACCTCGAAAAAAAATTATGGTTGTAGAGTAGATCGGCATTCCTCTAGTTTAAGCGCTATAAGGTTGACAGCACCTTTGAACCATCTGGAGTTGCCACCATGTATTCGGTTCTAAAAGGTACCCAGTGTGTCCATGTTCTCTGTATAAGGATACACTGGGGGGAAAAAAAAACACATTGGATCTAGAGTCCAGACTCTTAAAAACATTGACAAGAAAAAATACTCTTGATTAAATCAGAATTTAGCTTAAATCAAGAACCAAGCCTCTTAATTTAAGCGGATTTCGTTTTGATTCAAGCAAAATTCCGATTGAATCAAGAGTATTTTTCCTGTCAACGGAACTGTGGAACTTTCGGAAATGGATATTAATTCCGGGAGCCCTGGAAGCCTCGTTGAAATAAAATGGCAGCACCGGCGATAATTTTTCTGATCCATAGACGGATGGATCGATGTGGGAGTGGAAATTGATTCGATTTTCGGGCGCGACGAAGCAACAGAGCTTCTGTTTATGGGGTAGATTACGGGTAATTGAGGCCAATTTTCCGCACCTCGGTGGGGAAACTTGAAGTGGAGAGGAATTGGAATCCGAATCCGAAACGGAGCCGCGGGCGAGGAGCAATGCGTTTCGGTGGAAAGTTGGAAGACTCCCCCGGAGAAGTCTAATTTCCTGAGCGAGAAACTTGGGGAAGGGTCCCAGCCGCCCCGGACCCGGATCGAGGGACGAGTGGGACGAACCGACCGCTCCTTAAAGGGACGTTATCGTTATCTCCTCCAACTCTTTCCCATAATTGTCCATGTGCGGAAAAAAACCCGACTCCCTCGTTGCCCTCCCGGCTCACCGCCGCACACCGGATCCAGTCAATTACAGAGGTCGGACAAAATTTGGAAACTTTAAAGGCTTAAAACTCCATCTACACAAAATTTTGAGGCTCTAAAAGTGAGTCTATTCACTGGAAAAAAAAACACCTTGGATCTAGAGTCCAGACTCTTGAAAACATTGACAAGAAAAAATACTCTTGATTCAAGATTCAAGATTTTTGCCTAAATCAAAAGGCAATCCGCTCAAATTAAGAGGCTTGGTTCCTGATTTAAGCAAAAATCCGATTGAATCAAAATTATTTTTTCTTGTCGATGTTTTTAAGAGTCTGGACTCTAGATCCAATGTGTGTTTTTTCCAATGTTGGTTTCCTCGTGAAGTTGTCTTCTAGAATCACCCCTTAAAATTTAAGATGTGACGAATTAAACATCAGAATTGGCAGTTTTAGTTGAAAATTTCATGTCCGATCTCTCTGATTGACTCGATCCACTGTGCGCCGTCTGTCAGCAAACCCAGCGCCTTTTCAATAGTTGTACTTGCCTAGTCCCAGCCCAAAAAAAAGTTAAGACGTTATCGTTAGCTCCTCCAACTCTGTCCCATAATTGTCCATGTGCGGGAAAAAACCCAACTCCCTCGTTGCCCTCCCGGCTCACCGCCGCACAGCGGATCGAGTCAATAGGAGAGGTCTGACAAAATTTGGAAACTTTGAAAGCTGAAAACTCCATCTACACAAAATGTTGAGGTTCTAAAAGTGAGTCCATTGGTTTCCACGTAAAATTTTCTTCTAACAACTTTTTTTCTGATATAGACCATTGTAGAAAAATAGATTTTAGAGTGAGAAAACATGCCGTCTTATGACGTTATCTGGCGGCATTTTCCATTTAAACACATGTATCCTAGCTGATTAGGTTATTTTGTTATATTTTCTTCAATAATTGTCCTATTCAGGAACTAAGGATATCCTCGTACTCAGTTTTCCTTGCAGTATCATTTTAAACATGACATTCACAAAATTAAGACATCTGCAAATTCTCTATTTGATCTAAAGTCTCTGATAATTTCAAGGAAAAATGTACATGACTTTTCCTTTAAAAAAATACGCATTTCATCCAGGGAAATTTAGCAACATTCCAATGTCCATACGGCGTTTTTCTTCGGGACGATCTCGAGCCGGCTGAGACTTTTCCGTTGCCGCCGGGAATAAAAGCAAAGGCTCCGGGTCAAGAGTTTTCGGATCCGTGGAAATCGTTCGGGATTTGTGCGGGATAAATAATCACGTTTGCACCCCCGCGTTATTCGGATTCCCTCTCCGGGCTCCACCATTGTCGAAGAGTTCCCTCGTTCCCCTCGGGCGCCGGGCTTTGTGAGAATGTCATGAACCATGCACGAGATGGAGATACACCGCGTCGCCGAATCTGACCCCGCGTCCTTCACATTGTGCTGCCGTGAGTGTGACTGTGACATTCGGCCGCGAAACCCGCGGAGAATACGACTGTATATTAGAATACGTTTACAGAGATAGTGTAGATGTCGCAGGCAAATGGTAAAATTAGCACTCCATCAAATGCCCAGGCAGATAGTCAAATTTTGATGGTTTACAAAGATTTGTATGTTTTTGACGAGGAACGATTAAGTTTCCATTGTTTTGTAAGTAATAATTCATCAAAACCTCCGACTCATCTTGTATTTTGCCCTCCAAATGTTCCTCACATGTTTTAATTTTCAGAATTTTATAAGGTCGGTATTATATGACATGCTGAAAATCGTGAGATGTAAGCTCGTTCATGACTAAATTTAATTTATATACAATTGTAAAATGCTAATTTCGAAAATCATTGGGTTTCTTTGACCGAATCATTGGGTTGCATTGACCGAATCATCGGGTTGCATTGACCGAATCATTGGGTTGCTTGGACCGAATCATTGGGTTGCATTGGCCGAATCATTTGGTTGCTTTGACTAAACCCTTGGGTCGCATTGACCAAATTATCGCGGGTTGCTTTGACCAAATCATTGAGTTGCATGGGCCAAATCATTGGGTTGCATGGGCCAAATCTTTGGATCGAAAATTTGCTCCCTCACTAAAAATCAGATACCGGCTGCCAGGCTCGAACCTGGATCGGATCACCAGATCAGTGCTCTGTTCTGATTTAACCTCATAGGTTAATGAGAATAAACCTGACTCCAGAAAAAGTAATATAACAGGATATGACAGATATAACAGGGTAAATGTCCAGACATTAGTTGTTGGCAGGAAATGAAGAATGAGAAAAGACTCGTAGAAATATATTAATCTTCTTATGCAAATAATTTAGGTGACAAATGACTTTGAGAATTGCAATCCCTTCTAAGCAGTGTTTAAAATTAAGTCGATGTATCCCCATTCCTTTACTCTTTTCCTCCGATTTCTTTGCGACTCATTCTTTAATAACTTACTTAAAAAATAATTTGCATTCCCTTACAAGTACCTCACGAGGTGGGAGACAAAATCGTCAACAAAATCAAAAGGAAAAGTGTTACGCGAAATGTACGGATGGATTTTGGCAAAATCCTTTTAAATGACGTGCAAAGATGACAGGAAGATTTGAAGATTAATACAGGCGTTATGCCGTCTTGAAAATTAGATATAGGAGGAAAATTCAGTAGAAAATCAACATCCCAAGCTCACTCTTACCTTCGTTAATTGCTTTCTTATACTTTTGTATCAATTATGGGAGCATCCATAACATGTGGCTAAAAGATACAAAACTGCAACGATATCTAATAACTAAAATGCACGTTGACAAGGAAATTTTATCAGGCCCAAATTTCGTTTCACTCTTATCGTTCACTTAAGGATCTCAAAGGTTCATGAAGCGTTTAAGGTCAATCATTGAGGGATACTCGGTAATAACGTAGAAAGATCTACGAGTGCCAGATACAGATGTTTTTCGGAATGGCAATGCAATGAAAGTTAATTTAAGAAAAAATGAATATTGTTTACTCTCATCACCCAGTTTTGTGTCGCGAGTTCAACTTGAGCAGTAAACTCACGATTACTACAAGATGCACCAAAGAGATCGCATTCCCAGAAATATTCGTGGTACTTACTAAAACTACCCTCCAGAGGCTTGCTTTGCTGCTTCCGTGCAGGCCATCGCTGCCGTGCTAAGGGAAAACGCCGTATTAGTATTCCAATTTTGCCAATCTCCCTCTTAAGAAATAATGATTCTAGAGGAAAGTTCCGAAAATTTCCCATTGAAATTTTCTAAAAATCTAGATAAAATTACGAACAAAATTATCTGAAAAATAAAAAAAAAATGTCTACCAATTCTCCCGTAAATTCATAATCTGCCTTGGTTAATTTGGCAACGTCTGAAGGCTCATACGGCGCTTTGCCTTAGCGCGGTAGATCGGGAATCCAGGGTTGAGAAGGCGCACAGCTCTGCGCGAGGCAACTTGGTATCATCCAACTTATTCCCTTGGACAGGTCGAGAGAGTGCCGAATGAGGAAGTCCAGTTTAATGGATCCACCTTGCTCTATTAGCTCGGCCAGTATGTCTCTCATCTTCACAATTTCATCGTCATTTATTTTTCCTCTCACCCTCTCCTTCTCCTTTTCCAATTTTCCTTCATTCCCTTATTTAAAAAGTTTTCTCTCTTCTCGGAGTCAAAAATGTTCCTGCGAGCTCCTGTGTTTAATTTAAAACGTATTTATGATGTAGATTGGACGGCTCCGAGACTCTAATCTGCATGTCTATGACTAATAATGTCGATTTTCCATTGCGGCGCTGAAAATTTCAGCAAAAAATCTGTCGTCCACCTCTTTTTCTGCAAAAGAAAACTTACCATCAGTTTTATCGGGAATTAGCTGGGAATTTTCTTCACTTGTTCTAAAATGAACGTATTTATGCTAAAAGGAACTATGTCACACGCAATTTCTATGCACATGGTTCCTCTCAGCATAAATATGTCCAAATGTCCGCAGACAAGGGGCTATTTAGGGTGACTCTGCAGGTGAACGAGTATCTCGTTTGCGGTATTTCAGAATCTCAGCTCTCATTTAATTTTATCAAAAGAAAAATAATCAGGGCTTTCTGTCGAAATTTTAATTGAATGTCCCTCACACAGAAATACGAAATCAGGAATAGTTTCAAAGAATGGCGACAAGGTTTTTTTTTCTCAGAAAGTAAAATGAGAGAGGATGTATGCAACGTCGCAAACTAAGATACGCGTTCGTATAGTTTTAACGCCGATATGGTGATCTTAGTATTGCTTTCTTTAGAAAAAATAAAACATTTCGATAATGGATTTAACCCATGTAATGTACCATGTAATGTTTTTCAATAAATGAATAGAATCCATGTCCTCTCTCTTTTTCAGTGTACATCGTTTTGAAAAAATTAAGTATAGGTGGATATTTTGAAAGACCAGAATCTTGATCCTTGGTTTGGTTGTTTCACCGTCAATATTCCTTCGTTCTGGGCCGACGTGAGGAAAATAGTGCTCAATAACATGATCGCAATTTTACGTTAAAAAAAATCTAAAACAATGTTTTTCGTTTTTGTTTTAGGTAAGCTAACTTCGATGACATCCTCAGAAAACTTCAATTGCCGAAATCAAAGTTCGCTCCTCAGCCACTGAAGACTTTGGTAAAGCCCATTTCCTTTAACTTTTAACCGAAGTTTTTTTTCGGCGCGGTGTGAGTTGCTTGTTGCATACACGTAGGATAGCAGGAGTCACCCGTCGCAAACAGATCGTGTTCTGAATTAATGATGTCTGTCCCTTCTCCTCCCATTCTTGCGTGCTTTGTCATTCGCACTTCTTTCCTCTTCAATAGCTTCAATCAATACCGAACCTACTTGAACCCCCCTCATCTCTCTCTTACCCCGTTCTTTTTTGTAAAGAATGAAAATAATTGTTACTGCAATGAAAAGAAAAAGAGAGGGGGAAATATGCTTCTCCGTTGCCTCACTAACGGTAAATGTGATCATTTAAAGGATAGATGTCGAATTTTAAAAGCAGAACACACGTTCCTCTTCTCAATAATAAAAATAGCCCGTCGTTGGGCTGTCACAATGAAGGAGATGAGGACCTTAATTTACTCTAGCGTTTATAGCCCAATTCTTTCAGAAAAAGTCCTAAGGCAACAAATCAGCGTCACGTACGCAATTTTTGAGTTTCACCGAGCCCCCAGACGCTCGCAGATATTTTCAAAATTTGGAAAAATGCACGCGTTTAGAGAACACTATAGTGTATTCACAATTACAACCTCGCATTAATGAGAAATATATTATTTGGTTTTTTGACGATTGAAGCTTGCATTCTGGTGAGGCTAAACAGATCATTCGCATATTCTGCCGGAAGAACGCGGTATGAACCATCAAGAGTTTCCATATTTCCTTCGATAAAAAATGAATTTCCCGGAGAAATTGTGAATATTTTTCTTCAAACTCTTCAAACAATTGTTTACGTCATTTAAACTAAAATATCTGAAAATTCCTAGGAAAAATATGTACAACTTTCTTCAAAAATACATTTCAAATCCGTAGAAATTTGTCAACTCCCAAATGTTCATACGGCGTTTTTTCCTTAGCATTGCAGAATTATCCTATCTCCCACTCCTTTTCCAAGATCCATGGAACGATTTTCCACTGAGCGAAAACGGGTGCGAAGCATCGACTTTACCGGGAAAATTTTAAATTTTCATTATTTAAAGGGGCTAGTGCGTTTCAGACTACTCACGCGTTGTGTATTTACCCGTGAGACGGAGAATTCTCCCGAAGCATGCAGCTTTATTTGTTTCACAATCACAAATCATGATTTAGATTTCGGTAAATATGAAGGGAGTGGAAATTCAAAGAAAAACTGTTTGTTAAGGGGAAGGCGATATTACTCTCCCCAGGTTTGCCATATTGCGTGCAAAAACCTGGAAATTTTACGTTGAGCGAAATGGGGAAGTGTGCTGAAGCTGAATTTTCAGCACAATCTGGCAACAATTACTCTCCCTCTCTACCTTTCACAATTCGTGTTCCCCCAGCAGTATTTTGGCCCTCAAAGGATTCAGAGCTTCCTCTTCCTCCGTTCGTGGGTATTGCAGGGGTGTAAATAAAAAGTTTAATCCGCTGTTGGTTAATATGGAGACTGAAAAACCAATTTACATCGAGTGGGGGTGTGATTGCTCCGTGATTCCTCGGGGAGGAAAGTCAGAAAACGGGAAAACTCTGGAATTGACAACGGCGGAGGATTTTACGATGTTACAATTCCCAAACTACTTGAAAACGATTTTAATTAATTTTTAAAGTATTACATAAATTCAGATATCTCCTTACGGGCACGGCATGAAACTGGGAAAATACACACCTCCATTTGCAACCTAGATCATTCTTGAAAAAGTCTTTCATTTGAGCGAAATCAAAATAAACCGTTGATTTAACTTGAGTGATTTCCTTTTAAAAGAAATCAAAAGAAACAAATTTTAAATGATTAACAACTGTTCGTGCGATGAAGCTTTCTAAAACTCTGTGATAGAAATATGCGTGTAGTTTTCTTTTGTTTCATATTTTCAGTTTGGAAACATGGCTCTCAAGAGAGATTATAATTTTTCAAGAGAGATTTGATATTACGAGTATTTAATCACAGAAAATATATTTACTCCACCAGCACAACTAAATCTTCTATACTGGGATCAGTAGAGATTCGACCGATACGAGTATACTGCCATGCCAAGGAAGAACGCCGTTTGAGCCTTCAGACGCTGCCATGTTTCCTTCAATCAAAATCAAATTTACTGAGAAAATTGTGAATATTTTTCTACAAACTCTTCAAATAATCGTGTACGTCATTTAAACTAAAATGCTGAAAATTTCTGGGAAAAATATGAATAGCCTTCTTCAAAAATACATGCTCCATCCGGGGAAATTTGGCACCCCCGAATGTTCGTACGGCATTCTTCCTTAGCACGGCAGAGAAGAGAGCCAACAGATATTGGAAGAATATTTTACCTACTTATTTTTAGTAGTGCATAGAAAACTAAAAGAGAAAAACGGAAAAGAAAAATATACGACATTCGAGCATTTTGAGTATCCTGGCAAGATGCGGATGACATTTAAAATTTTATAATGAATCGTAGATCCTCGGTCAAGAACCGGTCTGACGGGTCAAAGGTCTTTGGACGGAAAGATCCAACTATGAATCATTACGCAACCAGCATGAAAAGCGCGGGCGCCTCGTCCAAGTTCAATCGCTGTTACTGAAGGTCAGTGCTGCCGAGCTAAGGAAGAACACCGTATGAACCTTCAGGCGTTGCCAAATTTCCTTTGATAAAACACGAATTTCCTGGTGAACTTGAGAATATTTTCCTCCCAAGTTTTCAGATAATTTTTTTTACAATTTCACCGACGGTTCCTGAAAGTTTAAAGGGAAAATATGCATAGCTTTCCTCAAAAATACATGTTGTATTCGGGGAAATTTGGCAACTCTCGAATGTTCGCGCGGCGTTCTTTCTTAGCTAGCACGGTAGAGTGGAACGAGCTGTGGAGCACAAACGCCCATCGCTCAAAGTTTCGGAATCGATTTTCTTCCAAAATTCAACTAATCTAGTTTCGCTGAACTTGCTAATTTACTCAAAAAAAGTTTTTCTTCTTCCTTTTTTATAGCGAGAGTTAAAACAGTTGCGGTTTTTGAACTGCGCATCTGAGTTACTTTTTCGCGTTTTCAATGTGCACATCGTATTCTACGCCTCATTGACGTTTAGGAGCCACCATTTGTGGGTCATGTCATGCAGAAAGAGCTTACGTGCCAATAGTTACCTTATACAGATATGTGATTTACCGAAGGAGCTAGGAATATTACAATGTAGTTCTAAATTGTAAAAAGACCAATTGTGCACGAGTCCTATCGGATTTGGCTCCCCAGCAGGCTGATTATTGAAATTGACAGACCAGGCGATAGACAAGAAGATGCAAGGAACATGGAGCGATCCTATTGGTTGAAACGGGGAGTTATCATAGACTCAGGGAGAAAACGATGGACTAACTACAGGGTCTCTTGCGGGTTGCCGTTAGTTTGTCTATTACTTACCTTATTTGTCCATCGCAACGACCCGCTTCCACCAATCCCGCCGTACTAAGGAAGAACGCCGTATGAACATTCGAGAGTTGCCACATTTGTTCCATAAAATGTTTAATTTTGAGGAAAGTTATGGATATTTTTCCTTGAAATTTTCATGAACTTCAGGTGAAATTGCGAACAAAATTATCTGAAAAATTGGAGGGAAAATATTCACAAATTTCCCCAAAAGTTCGTGATCTACCCAAGGAAATTTGGCAACGCACGAAGGTTCATACGGCGTTCCTCCTTAGCACGGTAGAATAGGATCGCAGCATTTTCAGTTTGTCTTTCTTGTCTATCGTTTTGTCTATCAATTTCAGCACCCAATCCTCAGAGATTGATTCTGTCTCTGATTCTATGCTTCCTAAGATGTGTTGGGTTGCCCCCGGATAGTGATACTCGTGATTTACCAAAAGAAATTTGGCAACGCCTGAAGGTTGTTACGGCGTTTTTCCTTAGCACGGCAGAATAAGATTGCGACACTTTCAGTTTGTCTTCCCTGTCTATCGTTTTGTCTATCAATTTCAAGAATTAATCATCAGATGTTGATCCTCTCTCTGATTCTATGCTTCCTGAGATGTGTTGGGTCGCCCCCGGGTGGTTATACCGCAAGTTTCACTTAGCTCGGATTCGACCTGCTCCGGGGAGAAACGGAGAGCTCATGAGGGAGGGTTTGAGGGTAATACTAACTGGCTATTGATACGGTGCCGTTGCGGGTCGGGCTGATGACAGAGTGAATGATGAGAGAGCACTCGGCGAGTTGAGCAGGAGCCGAGGTGCCATCCCGGAGGCAGACCTTGATAATGACTTGTCAGTTCCTGAATCGATGCGGCGACGACGACGGCGACGAAGGCGGCCGGTCGCGGGATCCGGAGACAAAGCGGCTAAATCAATATGAACACAATGCTCCCGCTACGCTATGCGTCTCTTTCCCGGGTCGAGCCGGTCGCTAAACTTTCCGCCAGGTGGAAACGCACCTCAAGATTCGGGCCGCTCGTCTTCCTCCGCCAGCCGCGCTGCAACGGCGCGGCGCGGCGGTGCCGCTCCAGGCCGCCCTGGTAAAAATTGGCGATAAGAGCTGCGTTTCAAAATACCATAGGAACTATTATAGCCGGCTAAAGAAGGCTACAGAAAATCATACAGCTGGCTGTCGAATGCGGAGAAAATCATACAGCCGGGCAATACGAAGCGATAAAAAATTATGCAGCCGGGCTATATAGTTCCTATGGCCGGGCTTTACACTTTATCGCCTGGTTGTTGCTTTTTCGCCATCGATTATAAAATTCTATAAGAAATTGTGTAGAAATTCGTGTGCTTTTGAAATCATCAAGTTTGATACGGAACCACCTTAATATTTACAAAATTCACGTTATATTTTCCTTTAATACATATTTTTTTTTCATCAATTAAAACGAGAATAATCCATACAGGATGTGCAAACATTTCAAAATCATGAGTTGAATAACGCTGACTCCGCCAGATTAAATATTAGAGCCTAACACAAAGTGGAGCGGCGACGCACTGGCGCCTACAAACCTAACAGGGATACTTCACGCATTGCGCAACGCGTGAAGTATCCCTGTTAGGTTTGTAGGCGCCAATGCGCGTTTCGCGCTGGCTGCCCGCCTGCCGCACCGCAGCGTGCCACGGCGCTTGAAGCAACTATTTCACACCAGAGGTTTGCACTGTATCATACGAAACTGAAGGCGCTCTAATATATTAGGAATGTCAGGCATCCATCAAAAGTACGTAGCTTTCCTCGCCAAATAAATCAAGATACTACGGCCCAAAAAGAGAGCAGTGGTCCAAAATCTCACTAAGTCCTAGCATCCGTAATTAGTGACGTTTAGCATACACTTTATCGCCTGGCTGTGAGTTGCTTAATCGCCATCGGCTATACAAGGCTATAAGAAATTGTGTAGCCGGCTATAGAAGCTATTGGAAATCTGACAGCCGGCCGTAGGTCTATGGTATTTTGGAACACAGATTCTACTGCCAATTTTTACCAGGGCGGAATGACCGGGGTCATACGCATGAGTGTCCAGGAGCTAGCTCACATAAGAGTATGGACTTTTTGGAAGAAATCGATAAAGTTTGAGTCGATTTTTAACAATATCGATTCGAAAAATCGACTTAATTCCGAAAGATGATGCCGCTACAGCCCGAAATAACCGGGATATTAATTTCTCAAAGATAAGCCTGCAGGCATTACATAAAGTGGAAAAAATAGGAGAAAAAAAGGTAAAAATGGTATACATAAAAAAAATTGAGAAAATAGGTATTGCCTCCCGCCACGAAAAATGGCGCCAATTCCCATGGATCAGTGCGGGCCTTTACCAATGGATACATTAGTAACATACCAGATGCAAAACGACGGGAAAGAGCGTACACTACTAACGTGGTGAACGCTCAAAATGTTTGTAGGATAGGCTTCGGCACTGAAAAAACGAGAATATCGTAAAATTGCATCGATTCGGTCAATAAATCGGGGTGAAAAATAGATTTGATTGAATCGTTCTTCTGGTCAAATCCTGATTTTTGGTCAAATCGATTATCAATCCGCATTCTCAGTCTTTTTAAAAAAAAGTTGGAGAAGTAGTGTAACATTATCGAAGTCTCATAGAGTAGGATTCGTATTTTGCAGCCATTTTAAGGGGCAATAGATAAAGACTTTTAGTTCTCGCTAAAAATTTATTAATTGTTTTACTTTCCTCAAAGACCTCTTTGCGAAGCACGACTGTTTGTTGAGTGAACAACGCCGCGCCTCAGGCGTTGCTACTCAACTGAAGGCGCTCAACTGGACGTATTTCTGCCAAACGGAACTATGTGCATTAAGACATGAGCCCTGAAACCCATAAGAATATATGCATAACAGGGCTCATGTCATAATGCACATCGTTCCGTTTGATAGAAATACATCCAACTCAGACTCGGGTTGCTTCAAAGCAAAGACGCACTGCCGCACTGAGTAAAAACACCGTATGAACATTCGAATATATTGTCAAACTTTGCTCGATAAAACTTCCATTCCAGAGAAAATTTATACATATTAAGAGCTCAGCCGATAGGCAGCGCTTTTTGATTTCGACTTGCCTCTAGAATACTAGTATACTAGTGCTAATGCGTTTAAATGGCGCACCAGCTCATCGATGTGTAGGCTTTTTGGGGGGTCCAGTTTTAAAATAAATAAAGCTGTGAAAACCGTATTTTACGCTCTTAACGTAATGCGCAGGTAGTTTCGATCGTTTGTCTATAAGAAAATTTCTTAGCGGTAGAGTAATTCTTATCGAAATTGATCGTGGAACTCAAATGAAGCCCAAAAAAACGCGCCTGATGAGCTCAACGGTGACTATCATTTTCAGGAAACGAAAAAACGCGTTTACGGTTTCCTTAGTAACCTTTGTTTGCTATCAGCTGATATTTTATTTCCATTACCCAGCCAAGTCGACGGAGTTTATACTTCCTTTCTTCACTAAATACATTGACTAACACCTGAGCGCTTTTCTAATACGACAGTATCAGAACTTTCCCGCTTGTTTTTCCTTAAAATTCTCCGGAACACTGGATTCCACCGCAGAGAAAATATTTCAAAAATCCAAGAGAAATAATGCCAAAACTTTCCAACGAATGCATTTTTTATCAGAGAGTATTTACCAACACTCTAAAAGCCATACGGCGTTTCTCCGTGGAGTGGAAGTGCTGGAGACGCGTTTTCCATGTTATCATTTAGCTATTATACGAAGCAGTCGGGAAAGATGCGGCAAGGGGTATCGGGCGAACCATCCTCGAGCCTCACACGTAATTAAAGGGATCGTCAAGGCCGCAAGACACTTCCACGATAAATCATCCTCTACTCAAATGCTTTCGCGTAATGAGCGCAAACACAAGCATGCGATGCCTTTGGTCTAGCTGCCAAATTGAAGGCGCCCGTTCTGCGCGTACTGCGAGGAACTTTGACGAGATCCGGAACATTCTCTGCCGGGTTTCTCGTTGACTCCGCTTCGTGATTGGACGTATTTCTGCCAAACGGAACTATGTGCATTAGGTCGTGAGCTCTGTTATGCATTTGGACGCATTTCTGCTAAAAGGAACTATGTCCCACGCAAACCCTATGCACATAGTTCCTTTTGGCATAAATACGTCCATTTATCCTGGTGGATCGAAGGGCTCATGTCTTAATGCACATAGTTCCGTTAGATCCATACGTTAGAGAAGCGACAATTTCTAGCAATCAGTACGTTTTCTTTCGTCAATGAGTGATCAAAAAAAGATTGAAGTTAGTAGAATGTCTATGAAGGTATTGTCATTTTAATCCCTTCAGCGCAGGAACGTTCTGCCGCTTTCTGATTAGTCTTAGAGTCTTTAGGAGACTCCATGGCCTACGTAACAAAACAGATGACAGCTGTGTACAAAAGGCGAATTTTGGCAAGTAGATTTAGTCGACTTTTTCAACCAGATCGGCAGGGTCGCTAACCAAAGGAGAAAAACGCTTTGCTGAAGCCAAGAACTAAACTCAGTTGCTTGATGAATTTTGGCCAATGTTTGCATCCTTTTCGACCCACTTTCTGAGGTGGGTCGAGAATTTTTGGATGTGGTCGTTATTGTTGCCAGCATGAAGACCAAATGTATGCGCACCGTCGCACAGTGGATCGAGTCAATGGGAGAGGTCGGAAAAAATTTGGAAACTTTAAAAGCTTATAACTCCGTTAAATCAAAACTTTGAGATTTTAAAAATGGTTCCGTTGGTTTTCTCGTGAAATTTTCTTGCAGAAGTACCCCTCAAAAGGTAAAATATGACAAATTAATATCAAAATTTGCATTTTTAGTCAATAATCTCATGTCCGACCTTTGTGATTGACTCGATCCACTGTGCGTCGCGTCGCCGCGAGGGAATTTCGTTTTGTGTATCGGAGATTGACAGTAAGTTCATAACTGTAACCAAATCCATACCTGCGAAAATTCGCCTGAAAATGTGATGAAAAATTTTCCATTTTTTTAACTTCTTAAATGAGCCCTGAACAAACTTACTTGAGACTTTTGCCAAAAATTAAAATTTTACAAACCTCAGTAAATATGAATTCCTTTAGTTTGAGCCGTTTGAAATGGGTTCTGAGAACCCCACGAAAGGCCAAAAGCAGGTCAGCCAATCACAGCGTGGCACAGTGATGGCAGTCCTCTGCCAACACAGGTACTCGAGAAGGTATAACCATTGTTAATGATCAAACCCCATGCTTGCGATAAGCAAAATTAATATTTCCCACGCGGCCATATTTTGCCATCGGCCCTTCGGGCGAAACTAAGGGAGCGTGTTTTATCGTTGTCTTTGGAATAGCTTTTTTCCTCAGGGATGCCCAGTGTGATTCAAATTGTGATTAAGGACGTTTTGCGAGGGAGCTTTTAAGATACAAGTGGCATCGTATAAGTAGGATACATTTTGCGAACCCCAAATACAACTCAGCAGTATAACTTTGGAAATAGATAAATGGAATGGATTAAAATGACTCACTGTTTTGAAATGTGTAGAAAAGGGCATCCTATAGGATTATAAAAAATGTTTAAAGTGTTTAGGAACATTTTTCTTGTGAGGTTTCCGTAAGGACGAGAGCTGGTTGAGGAGTGACTATGAATACGGCTCCAATCGATTGAAATGGTATCATACGCTATCGATAGAATTACAGTAATCATCCCCTGATAATCCAAAGGATTGGGTCGCACTCCAACTTTTACTTTTTTTTTTTTATTACGATTTAATGAGCCAACAAATTCATTGCATCGATTCGTAGGTTTCCTTCTTCACCGCGGCTGTAAAATCCGAGGCCTACTATGCCGCGCTAAGGGAAAACGCCGTATGAGCCTTCAGACGTTGCCAAGTTTCTTTTGATAAAAATTGAATCCACTGGGAAAATTGTGAATATTTTTCTCCAAAAATTTTAGACAATTGTGTAGGACATTTAATTTAATCTATAATATCTGACTGTTTCAAAGAAAAATGGGCATGAATGTCGTCAAAAATACATGTTTATCAAGGGAAATTTGGCAACTCTCGAATGCTCATACGGCGTTCTTCCTTAGCACGGCAGTTACTCGCATAGTCTGTTGAGCTGTGCGAATTTGGCCCATTTACTGCGGTCAACTTGGACAGCCAGTGACATCCCACCAAGACCGCACACTCGTGAATTTTTTAACTGCTAAGTGGTGAGTTGGTCGAAACTAATGTTTTGGGCCGCTACATTTTGGAAATCAAGTCACAAGTTTCATCGCAGTGACGCTGCAAGAAATCACGGATAATCACGAATAAATAATAACGTCATAAATAAATAAATAAAAAAATATAACGTTATAATAATATAAATATAATATACACGTTATAATATAATACGTTACGTTAATTACCGTATTTTAATAGCGTTATAATAATATAAGCTCAGATTATGCGGGGTCAATTCGTTCAGTGGCGTGGCGTGAATGAACGATTATCGATATTCCCCCATTTGAAGCAATGGTAAAGAATCGATTATTAAGGTGTTTGTTGCGAACACCCTGTTTATCGATCCTTTTTCACTGGTTTAAATAACAGATCAATAGGTACATCGCAAAGCACACCACGCCACTGAATTCGTCGTTTCTTGCACGAAAGAACGTACCTCCATTCAAAGATTGCAAAATTGACTTAAAAAAATTAAATTTCTCACAGGAGTGTTCCCGTGCGATTTTTTTTTAAAATTTTGAACGATTTTTTCATGGGGGCAGAAGCAAAATCGGTGAGATTTTTGGTTAGAAATGTCCAAGGTTCGTTCAGTGAAAATGCAATTTACAAGGAGATTTGTCAACATCGAAATGCAGTTACGTTTTTTCGTGAGGGGAACGGGGAGTCTCATCCCGCAGCCTATTTTCCTCCCGAAACCATCGGAGTAATATGAATGAGAGGCGAAATCCACTCCGCATGAGTAAAGTTAACTTATAAGGGTAGATCCCTCCCTGAGATCATGTATTGCACCCGCTATTAGGGAGCAAAAAGCTCTGGGATGAAGTGCACTCTGGTTTTTACCTCGAGATTTTTAACAGAGAAGTAAACAAGACTTTGCGTCTTTTTTAAAGCATTTTAGGGTTTCTCACCCCCGCCCCTCCCCCCTCCGTTTGTCACACTGGCCTCGGTGCAAAGAGAGGATTGTCTCTGACTCTTGAAAAGCTAAAATAATTCTGACAAAGGTGAGAAATTTTTTTCCCCTCAGTCAAGGAGCAAGTTGAGGGATTCTCGCGAAAGCAAGGAAAGAATTTATTAATGCCGTCATTTGACTGAGAGACCAGCTGGGGGTCCTCTTACACACCGTCGGTCTTATCAGTGGTGTGGTGAGCTTTGCGGTATATGGATTGCTCTGTATTTTAAACCTACCGAAAAGGATCGATAACCAGGGTGTCCGCGGTGAACACCTAATAATCGATTCTTGACCATGACTCCGAATGGGAAAACATCGATAAATCGATCATTCGCACCTCGCTACTACCGCACCATACATTAAAATTGACTTACATGAAGACGGAGGGGGGGGGGGTTATCATGATAAAAAACTTCTTTTCAAGCACCTGCGAAGATAAAGTGGGAAAAGGGAAGGAAGCTCGGCATTTCTCTTCCCGCCAAGAGGAATCTTTTGAAGGTGTTCAAAAAGCAGATCCCTAATTTTAAAAGTGAAATTTTCCCCTGCGTTAAGCTTACAATGATAGGCTTGCGGAGTACTTAGAAGATTAAGGAAGACCCCGAGATTGTTTACAATAAAGGATCACAGCCACCGAACAAGGGTCAAAAGCGTTGCCAAAGTTCGCCGTTTCCTACCCGAAGCACGGAGCCACCGAAGTCCTGCTTTAAATTTGACACCTCTTTATCTGTATTAGTCAGAAGCCAATCTAAAGCCTCGACTTAACATGCAGAATATAAATTGGAATTGATGAATATTGACCGCTGCTGTGCTGTCCAGGGGCGTCTGCAAAACGCTCAGTTTAGGGCTGGAGGGTGGAATTCAAAGAGCTCTCTTGCAGCAGGGATGCGGCATTTGAGCAAATTAGTTTGATCTCGCTCTGTGGGCTAATTGGGGTGTTTCCTTGTTCCGACTTACGGTCAGATTCGTGCGGCTCATATTGGGGCAAAGTTCTCAGGTTGTGCCATTAAAGAGATTTTAACATGGGTTTAAATGCGGAATAATTCTGATTTCTCAGCACAATCTACCAACGGTGTGTGAGGAACGTGACAACTTTCGCTGGGCCGGTGTTACATCTCACAGGACACACGGGTAATGGGTCACCTCCACGTGTCACAGCGTCGTGTTCCAGTGAACTACTTAAAGATTCGCTCAATTTGAAGTAAAGTGTCAGCATTTTTGAGGGCGATATGGTGGTTAATCAATCAGACAATTGTTTCTGAATTTTAAGATGCTTTTTCGAATTCTTAAAAAAAGAGATACATCCTAATTACATATATGTTACGGTCAATGTTAGGGAATGGGGAAGTGTATGTCATTGGCCGGCCAATGTTGACCGTGGCCGGGCGTTTCGGCCGAAGATGTCATTGGCCGGCCAATGACGTCAATGGCCAGCGATTTTGGGAAATGTTTTCTTAACAATAAAACCGTCACATATTGACCGGCCGCTGATGGCATTGGCCGGCCAATGTACTGTTTGGCCGAGGGGTGACGGCCAATGTTGGATCTGTTATCATTTATCAATTGAACTTGAGAGAGTTGAGTGACCAAGCGACCAGTTACCAATTATTACAGACCAAGACCAATTATTACAGCTGTGGGATAAAAAAAGAAAAAGAAAAACAAAAACGAAAAGAATGCTCCAATTTTTAAAGTCGAAAGAAATGTAAAATAAATAAAAAAAAACTTCTAAAAAATAAATCAAACAGCTGTAGTAATTACACATTCACTCATGTGTTTCCTCTCATGTGGTATGTTTTCAGTTTTACGGTGTTTTATAGTGTGAATGAACAATGGCCGTCAGTCATTGGCCACTGTCATCATCGGCCGGCCATTGTTCACTTCGCGGTGAAAATGTTAACAGTGACCGGGCTTTTTGGCCGATGACATGATTGGCCGGCCAATCATGTCATTGGCCCTCCATTTCGGCCGATGCTATCATTGGCCGGTCAGTGACAGCATCGGCCGGCCCCCTAACATTGACCGTAACATATATACTCTTTTCAGGTTAAATCGCACAAAAATCATGTCAAGGCCTAAATACACACGGCGATTAATCGCCGCGATTGAAAGACAAAAGCCAATGGAGAGCCTTGATTTCGAGTTATCGACGTCAATGGATCGAAATCAAGGCTCTCCATTGGCTTCTGTCTTTTAATCGCTGCAATTAATCGCCGTGTGCATCTAGGCCTTTAGGCACGTCAAAAAAGTCTGAAATCCATTCCTCAGTGTGAAATCTGCGTAGTTTGAAACACGCTTCTTTAGGTTTCCCGCGTCTGCTTGCAGTTTTTCTCGGTCACCGCCGACCAGGTTTGCACAGGCAAAGAAATAAGAAAAACTAAACTGAGTGATGGAAAATTCTACCATCATTCTCCATTGTATGATTCCAATAGTTTTCAAGCGTTTATTTCCTTTTTCTTTCTTTATTTTCCAAAAACAAAAACGTCGAATCAGTTGAAATCTTACGCAAGAAGAATGTACATCAGTTTGCGAGATTGTTCATTTATGTTGGGTCTCTCTCCGGGCAAACCCAATGCCGGCCACTATAGAAACTGTCCGCGTACGCGGTGATTTGAATACGCTCGTTATAAATCACGCATATTGCGTGGTAAGGAGTGGGTTTTAGACTTTTTTGATGTGCCCATCGTCAGGGGCGGACTGGGACGAAAAAAGTCACCGGGAAATGTACAGCCAAACCGGTCCACAAACCAAATGGGGGTCGGGGGGACAATCCACAGAGAAAGGGGGGTTCGGCCCTCCCCCGGAAAATTTTGAAAAATTAGCACCTCAAGAAGCCATTTTTAAGCGCGAACATACGCAATTAGAGTCACAATATATTTGCAAAGTTGGCTGCGACCGTGGAGCATAAAGCAGCCCCGTGGAACAATGGAGGCCCGTAGAGCCTCACCCTATTTTATGAGAAAGTGACAGTCCACTAAGATTTTATCCCATTTCTCCACATACTTTTAGACTATGGAGATAAAAAAAGAAAAAATGAAAGAAATTAGTAGTAGTAGTAGTCGTAGTAGTAGTAAGATAAGTTTATTATAAAGCGGTGCTTTAGCATCTACGGCCATTTACACCTCTGTGTGTTCACATGGAAATCAAGGTTACGTCAGTGAAAATACAAAAGGGTTGAGGGGGGAGGTTAAGTTTTAAGAAAGAAAGAAAGAAAGTAGTAGTAATATAAGTTTATTTTAAAGCGGCCCAAAATACCAACCGGCCCACCGGGATTTTTCCCGGTATTCCCGCCTGCCAATCCGCCCCTGCCCATCGTTATTTTCAAGGAAATTTAGCCCCATGAAGTGTATTCAATTGGCTGTATATCTTGCGTGCAACAGACCCATCGGGAACACGTTTTATGCTGCTCAATTTCGCAGTATTGCGGGTTTAGACGCTTTTTGCAGTGCTAAAATCGTCGCCTCTCTAACGTAAGGGCGTATATTGATTTCCACATGAGCCCTGTTTTACGTATAAATCCATGCTTTCTGGGGCCCATGCGCAAATCGAGATACGCCCTTACGCAAGAGGATCGACGAATTCGGTACCCCGTCTTTAGTGGTCCAATGCGCTAGTGGTCCAGGAACAGCTTCCGACAACCACCCACCCCCTTTTGGAAGGAGAGGGTGGTTTGAACTTTGAGAGAGTAGGAAATGCGAGGTACGCTTCTCGATTGCTGATACCAGTAATTTTAGGTCGCTATCTCCCGTTGTTTCCGCTTGGGTTGCAATGATCCTCAAAGGCCGCAATCGATCCCGCGCAAAAGGAGGCTCGTCGCTAACTTGCACCCTGATCCCGTTCCCCGTTCCTCCGCCAAATTCCCCTTTGTAAGTTCCCCGTCCGATTCCTAGTCTCTTATTCCTGTTCCTCGGTTTCTCGAAAATCTCTTGGAGCCTCAATGATGATAGTCAACCCTGAGGGCCAATCGGACTGCATTTTGCATTAAGGAACTACAATGTCTAGATCGTTTATAAAAACACCTATCTGCGTATGGAATCTATGGGCAGATATGTTGTTTTTAAAATGAGGCAGAAATTGTAGTTCCCAATCGCAAAATGTGGTCGAATCGGTCTGTTGCAAGTGGATGATGCAGGCAATCAGTGCAATTTTTGGGGTAAAATCGCATGAAAATTACTCTGAGCACATTAGATTACATTTCTGCCGTGTAACGCAAAAACGCCGTAAACGCCATTTTACATTTTTTGGAAAGAATGTATCATAGCAGAAAAACTTGTGTGGCTTGCGGCAATGTTTTACAGAATTCATTCGCAATACTATCAAGAACTAAGCCTGAAAATTGGAGGTGCATGGGTAAAAAATGTTTTATTTCATAAATTGTTAAGTTCCAAAAAACGAGAGGGAATCTTGATGGATTTACGGCGTTATTGAGTAGCACGGCAGATTTTGCCATTAGAAACTGCAATTTCTTGCTCATCCGTAAAAGGACATAGATTTATGGAGTCAAATGGCACAAATGAGGCAGGAATTGAAGTTCCTGCTCGTAAAATGTGGTTCAATTGGTCTTTTGCACGTAGGTGGCTCACATCAATCACACTTATTCACTAGTGACTCAGCCAACTCACAATCAGCGCAATTTTGGGGGAATAATTACGCTGAGCACACCAGTTGGCTTATTTGACTACATTTTGCGATTAAAAACTACAATTTCTGGCTCATCCTTAAAAAAAGAAACATGTTTCTACAGGGAAACAAATGGTACATGCGTCGCTTTTAAATTGAGCCTGACATCATAGCTCCTAATTGCAAAATATAGTCCAAGTATTCAAACTAGTTGAAGCTGGAGAACCATTGAAGCACCACTACGAATATAGGACCAACGAAAACAACCACAATACGGTAATATAGCAAGGGAAACGACGCATATTGATGACGGCGCAGAGATACAACTATTCGTACGTGATGGATGTCCGTGTTGCGTCTCCAAAATTGAAGGCGCGATGGCGCGAGGCGTTAACTCTCGATGCTCCGCTTTACGCTGTCCAACTCATCCTTATCGCTTTCCTTACCACACACCCGCCAAATTCCATCACAGCTCATGGTGGATGAATAAGATGAAGAAAATAAGTGTCAGGAAAAAAAATAGCAAAAGAAAAATTTGGATAAAAATTAGAGTATATATATATATAAAAAGAGCACGAGCATGTCAAAACATGGATAACTAAGAGCAGTTTTTAGAAAGCTTATATGATACCTCGTTCATTCCTGCCCATAATCACCCAACGCTTGTATTTTAACACTATACCACACGTCGGCGAGCTTCAACAGAAACGTTAAAGAATTCAACCTGGATACATCACATGACATTCCTTTGTTAAACACTCGACAATGAAAGAACTCCGTCAGTTCCGTAGTAAATCAGATCCAATAGAAAACAAATAGAACATGAGCAATTTGATATTCTTCCATGCCAGGGAAGAACGCTTTATAACTATGCAGTCGTTGTCAAATTGCTGACGATTAAACCTACATCCTCTTGATAATTTATGTATATTTTGCTTTGAATTTTTCCAAGAGTTTAATTCAAATTTTGAGCCAACGTATCTAAAAATTTCAAAGGAAAAATGACGGGCCTGGAGGACACCGCGCGCAAGTGTAGTTTTTGGAAAAAATGAGATATTAATGATTTCAAATGAAATTAGTCTTAATGCACATTCTGTGAAAAACTTGCTATCAAATTCCAATTTTCAAGCATCAAACAGTCAGTTTGAACTTTCTATGCCTAAAGGATCCATGTAATTTCAAAACTTCAAACACGTATTACTCGAAGTAGCAGAAACTGCACTTATGCGCCTTGTCTTCCAAGCCCCTCAAATACTCATAATTTTACTGGCAAATAAATATTATATCGGTGAAAAATTGGCAGCCTTCGAATGTTCATACGGCGTTTTTTTCCCCCTAGCACGGCATTCTATTCACTTGTAACGCGCTGGAGCACAGAATCCTTGTAACTTCGATAATGTAAGTACCTGGGCATAGAATTACGCGAGGATCCCGTGCGGATGGCGCTAACGAGTTACGAGTCCCATAGAATTCGACGTACTTCTATGAAACAGAACCACGTGCATTAAGACATGAGCCCTGAGACCCATAAGAATAAACGCACAACAGGGCTCACCTCATAATGCACAATGTTCCGTTCGACAGGAATACGTCCAATTCGTCCATGTCTCGATTCATTTATGAGACAATGTTAGAGCAACATGGAAACGCAGTTGGCTATAATTATAGCGTTTTGCACTTCTCCCTTATTTCTTCCGCTACATATGCAGCCCTTCCGCCCGCCGACCCGGGTCCTTGATCAACAATCGCGGTTCCGAACAGTGATGCGAGTATCAGTGCTAAGTTCGGTTCGCCTGCTTTGCATTTCAAGGAGGGCGACCGTAATACGGAAGAGAACCGTAAGTGCATCTCCGTACGACCCGCGGTTAGCACATGCCTTACACGTCTCGTGGTTCATCCTAAAATGCTCTTACGGTTCTCTTCCGTAACACGGCAGTAATACAGAGGCACCTCCTCTACTATTCTGCCGTGATACGGAAGAGAAGCGTAAGTGGATTTCCGTAAGAGCCGTGTATAGCACGTGTGGTTACGCGCCTCGAGGCTCATCCCTTACGGCGCTTACGGCTCTCTTCCGTAACGAGGCAGAGAAGGGTTCGTGGGAGGATCGGTCTCGCTTAAGCGGGGCCCTCCGACTTGGAGTTCATAATTGGCTCCGGCTTTGAAAACAAGAGCGCTCCGTAGTTTTCATCGCTGCAATTCCCACTTCGGAAATCATTTTCATGCGCTCGAGTTAGCGTGGGAGTATGGGCGTAACACTATTTGCGGGGATAAAGTTCATGAGAAGTGCGCAGTGAGTTATTTTGGTGTGTCACTCTGGATTCTAACTGATAAACGAATTATTCCTGATATGATCGGATAACTTCGGTGGGATTCCGCGGGCCGATTATTGAAATTTATAGACAAAGCTATAGACATAGAAGATATAAGGAATATAGAGCGATCCTATCGGTTGAAATGGGTGGTTCACTGGAAAAAAAAACACATTGGATCTAGAGTCCAGACCCTTGAAAACACTGACAAGAAAAAATACTCTTGATTCAATCGGATTTTTGCTTGAATCATAACGAAATTCGCTTAAATTAAGAGGCTTGGTTCTTGATTTAAGCTAGATTCTGATTGAATCTAGAGGAATTTTTATTGTCGATGTTTTTAAGAGTCTGGACTCTAGATACAGTGTGTTTTTTTCCAGTGGTCGATTTGTTTATCTGTTTATCGAGATCAAGTTCATCCGATGTAGATTTAACAATTGATCCGCTGGTAAAAAGCCCATTTGCGAGAAGGTATTTGGCATTACAGAAATGTAGTTACGTCCTGAGGGGAACGACGAATAGATACATCCAACACTGAGAAACATTTTCCCGTTAAATGTGCCGCGAAAGGAATTCTTGTTGAGTCAACTGGAAATTTCTTTAAAGTGATCGTACTTCTCTTTGAAACTATTGGAAAACTGTTGGAATCAAGAAGATTTTCTATTTTTAAACGAAGTTTCCTGTCTTGACGCGTTCACCAGAAATTGATTCAATCTCAAATTTTCAATCAAATCGGATGTTCACTAAAAACAACTTCTCTGAGGTAGAATCGCACCAAAATCACTTTGAGCATTATGGTAATGTCTAGTCTGCTGTGCTGTAGAAAGACGTTGTATATGATCATTCGATTGTTGCCAAATTTTCTGTCAGAAGATATTTATTTTTGAGAAAAGTTCTGAACATGTTTCATATTAATCTGGACCAACTTTAGATCAAAATACGAACGAAATTCTCGGAACAATTAGAAAGAAAATGTTTACCAATTTTCTAGAAAATTCGTGATTTGCCTGAGTAAATTTGGCAACGTCTAAAGGCTCTTATGGTGTTTTTTCTTCGAATGGCAGCAGTAGTGATTGTCCTTAACATGCCTTTTAATATTGCCTTCAATTTTCGAGATAGGCCAGAAAACATCCACTATCGCTCTTCTATAAAAATTAATAAATCAATCTTGCGATACAATTTGGCAATGCCTGATATGACTGGGATCAATCCTACTCAATGCGGTCCATTTTACAGTTCCACACAGCGAATTTCGATGATAATTATTTGCAGGTTCAAGGTCACTCTCATCGGTAGCGGATTAAAGTTCATTCGCTGGATTATCGTTACAAAGTTTCGGATTTTCGGACTGTCCGCCTACACCCTACATTTGGAAGTATTTCTATCGAACGGAACTATGTACATTAAGACATGAGCCTTGAGACTCATAAGAATACATGCATAACAGGGCTCACGTCATAATGCACATAGTTCCGTTTGACAGAAATACGTCCATTTATATGTTAGCGGCGGCATCGCACGAAGACTCGAAAGTGGTAGGGACCCAGATCCCGTTTCAGTGTAGGCCGTGGTGATGGAAGGGTGGGGGGGGGCGCAGGGGTTACGGGTCCAGGGCTTCAACTCTTCACTCAAACTGACGCCCAAACTGAATCAGATTAAGACAAAGCGTCGTGCTGTTCACTTGATTTAATCCTAGCACTATAGCTGCGTTGTCAATTCCCTCGCATAGAATGGCAATGTCTCACTATACTGCTCTGGTTAACAAAGAGAGCAGAAGTAGGTTCAAAAATAACGTCCCGAGAAAATGGACCCAATTTTCGAACGGAATTTACCGAATAAAGTCTTTTGTTTTTCGTTGTATTTTCAATAAGCATGCAATAGGCTGTTTTTAAAAGTTCGAGGGCAAGGAAGACGATTATTGGGACGTATTTATGATAAAAGGAAATAGAGACCTTTCGGAAAGATGGGGTGTGCTCGTTTGAGATGGAAGAGAAACGGTTTAAAAGTGGGTGTGATTACAAATGTGATTACAGTGTGTGGGGCAAATTGAAAAAGTGGTATTTGATATTAAATAAAAAGGAACCAAGTGCCAAAATATGCTAACTCGTGAGCCGTGGGCATTTGATAAGAGCGTTGAGAACAGGGCTCATGAGTTAATAAGCTCAAAAAACTCGGTCCCGGTCGTTGCCACTGACGTCACTGGCGCTTTAAAATCCGCATTCATTCTTACGGCCCTCAACTAATGAGCGCACTCCTTCCCCATCGGCATCTGGTTCTTTTTAGCTCAAATACGCCCAATTCTGATTCTTGAAGAGAAAAAAATTGAAAAATCTGTAAACTTTCAAGCTCGAACTAGACGCATCTAACAGTTCCGGAGGGAATGAGTAGAAGGCAATACAATTTTCACTAATTTATTTACCGGACTTTATCGTGTTAATTTCGCCATTGCACCTACGAAACAAATACCTACCTATGTGTATTTAAGCTTGTGATTTTACAGATTTTCTGTCGCATTTCATTTTGTCAAAAGAGGACATCCGTTCATTATTTTTGCTTTAAATTCCGTGCGATTCATCAGAATTGCAGTGTTTATGCTAAAAGGACCTAAGTCGCACACAAAACCTATGCACATAGTTCCTTTTAGCATAAATACGTCCAATTGCTCTTTGATTAAGATTACGCACTTAGATGTTCAAATAGGTTTTTCAAAGGGGGAAAATAACAAAAATTCAAAAACAGGACGACTTATTAAAGTAGGTTAAAGGAGTACTCTACATATTATTCTGAAGTCGCTGCATGATTTTTTTGCGATTTCAATGGCCAGCAACATGCATTTCAATAATGCATTTCTTGGAAAACTGATAGTATCAAGATAAAAATCAGCAATTTGTTACTTTATCAGCATAATACGCAACGCTGGAATTAAGTTGAAATGTAAGAGAAACAATCGAAACTTCAGTTTTTATCGCTTGCAACGGATACTGAACGAATTTCATTGTAACGCCTGGATGCAACTATTCGAGCTCCAGGGATGTCCGTGTTGCATACGCACGGAATTGAAGGCGTTTTGACTGACCGCCTCACCATCGGCGCTGAGTGGAGCGAGTCATTAAGAGGAGTCATACAAAATGTGTAATTATTAAAAGCTCATATTGATGTTAATATGAAAAGTAGATGTCTTAGAAGTAGTTTCATTGATTTTCTCGTAGAATTTCCTGCTAGAAGCACCCCGTGCAATTTTTAATGTGAAGAAATTAAGATCAAAAGCGGTTTCTGTCGAAAATGTCCTGTCCAATCGCTTTAAAAGGCTCGTTTCATTAGGTGCCGGGCTTTTACTGCGTGGATCTAAAATGACAGAGTGCTTTTAATTCTTCGTTTATGTTTCTAAGACATCTGTTAAGCATTTATAGTATCTCTACAAGTCACACTGGAAAAAAAAACACATTGGATCTAGAGTCCAGACTCTTAAAAAGATCGACAAGAAAAAGTACTCTCGATTCAATCAGAATCTAGCTTAAATCAAGAACCAAGCCTCTTAATTGAAGTGGATTTCGTTTTGATTCAAGCGAAAATCCAATTGAATCAAGAGTATTTTTTCTTGTCAATGTTTTCAGGAGTCTGGACTCTAGATCCAATGTGTTTTTTTTTCAGTGCATGCTCAGCACGATGCGATATAAAAACTATAACACAAATGATACTCACTTCATATGCCTGTGTACAAGTATTCGTGCCTAGGAGATATCTTTTTATTAGAAACGAAGAATTGAAAGCTCTCTGCCATTTTGGATTCGCGCACTTAAACCTGCCGTGGCACCACACCGTGGACCACGGTTGAAGCTGTGAATGCCGGGACAGTCAAAACGCCTTCATTTCGGTGCATATGCAACACGGACATCCGCAGAGCTCGAACAGTTGCATCTAGGAGTTAAAATAAAATTTGTTTGGTCTTTGACGGATTCAACAGTAAGCAAGGGCGCCTCGCTTGTTTCTATTTTATCGTAACTTAACGTCAGTGTTGTCTTTTATGCCAAAGCAGTAAGCTATGACTGATTTTTATTGCGACTTTGTCAATTTTGCGAATAATGATTTGATTGTTTAAACATATAATAACGTTACCATCCTAACATGTGAGTACCCTCTCTGATCTAGGAACGACGAAGGTGGCAAAGTTGTTTCATGGTCACCTCTCGATCCAAATATGAATATGCTCATAAGAAGGGAAGGAATGATAATATTTTCAGGCAAAAACGATTCAAACGTAAACAAATTCAAAAGCTGAGAACTGTGAAATTTGCACACAGGTGTAGATTTGTGTAAGGTCGACGAGAGGTGAAAAACGAGGGCATCATAAAGGAAATTACTACGTTACGTTTGACATCAGCTCTCGTTGTCATCGAAGGTGAAATTTCAATTATCGTCTGAGCAGTGAGCACACTGTCAGCGGTTGTTAACACAGTTCTGAACCAATCACCTTGTTGATACCGCTGTCGTTGCCATAAAACTAGTTGACCAGGTCTAGAGTGGTAGCGTGTAACGGCAGCTTTTCCTTAAATGAATGAATAATTTAAGTTCAGTAACAGCAAGGATTCTTTTTCTCTTGTACGACGACCTAGCCTCTACTTAAAAAGCGAGACTTAATCCCGTAATTTGCCAACGCGGTGAGCGGAAGCATTTTTCATGGGAAATGCGAACATTAGGTTTTTAATCTCGTCAAACGTGGAGTGTTAAACGGCTTTGCGTAATTATTTACGGAACAGAATGGCACTGTCTTTATTACTCGCGCGACGCGGAAGGAATTCTATTAAATTACTTTCGTCATAAATCCAAGAATTGAAATGGATCCTCCCAACCCCCCTGCTCCCCCTCCCCTGGCCCTCGGGCGGATCTGGCTGCGTTTTTCCGAATATGAACGGAAGGAAAGTCGGGCGCGAGCTCTGTCCGGTGGCACGGACGTATCATTAATTATAATTTGAGCTTAAGCCAGTCCCGAGCAACCTTGCCGGACGGCTTTCAAAAATTGCATACTTTACGGCGCCGGAGCACTGTTGGAGTATAGAGAATGGGCCTGTTGCAAACTTTTGCTGGAGTAAAAATAAGAGTTGTTCCTTACAGATAATGGAGATGTTGCATGTGTGAGGAATTTGCGATTTGACTGTTGATTTTGATATAAAAGTTCGCGAGAAACACGATGGTGCCACTAGTTTTCTCTGAAATCAACTCCCAAGCTCAAAAAAAGCTCCCAAGTTGAGGCCAAAATGGAGGGGATATCCCACGCTACCCTGAGAGTCCACCTCTACATCAAAACAAACTCTCCATGCAAAGATAGGGTGCGAATACATTGACAGGGTTGCCGTGATTTCAGTTTAAGAGTCCCCAAATAAGGTGGCAGCTCTGTCAATAAGATAGCGTGGGATATCCCCCCTCCATTTTGGCCTCAACTTGAGAGCTTTTTTTGAACTTGGGAGATGATTTCAGAGAAAACCAGTGGCATCATCGTGTTTCTCGCGAACTTTTACATAAGAATCAACAGTCAAATCGCGAATTCCTCACAGATGCAACATCTCCATTGTCCCTCTGTTGGTACCATTTAAACGATCATCGTGGTCACAATGCACATTATATAGGTAAGGAGCCTTTCTGCGTGACAGATTGTTCATAAGGAGTGACTAAAAATACGACCCTTACTCACGATCAGCAATGCGAGACCACCAGGATCTGTACGCATGAAGAGAATATTGCCATGTTTGTGCCATTATCTAATTGGCTAATGTTAACCAATTCTAGGCCCTTGATGGGGCTCTTAGTGCCGAATGTACAGAAAGCCGTAAGCAACGAATGTGTATTATCCAGGTGTGACTTATGAATGATACCTTCAGGACAATGTCCAGTCAAAATTCGTTTCAGAAGCTGGAAATTAAAGCGCTTCTCATATTGTGTGGAACTCTGTCATCATTATGCTGTTTAGATCGGGCTCTGAGCGCTCTATAAAAGACTGGAGGTTGCTGACCAATCAAAAAGCGGCACACCTGGATCGCATTTAGCAAAAAGGAACCAGCGCAATTACAGTGTTCTATGAATGTTGCTTCTTCATTATTATCTAAAAAAAATTTCCCAAAATAGCAAGAGTCTTGGCTTTCCGCCAAAAAAATTTTAATTTGAAAGAAAAATAATTGTGTAAATTTTAATACTGTACACGCATGAAGCATTTTTAAAAGAAAAGAAGGAGTTGCATGACTTTGAACACACTCTAATCACGCTGGTTTCTTTTCGCTAAATGCGATCCAACTCTGCAATACTAAAATGGATAGCATTTTGCAAAAAGGAACCAGGAATATTGCAACGTCACCAAGATTGTGCAAGTTCTTCTGTCTTGGAAGAAAAACCTGATATCCATTATCAGTTTCTATATTACTCAATGAGAACTGTAACTTAAAGACAAAAATTACCATGTAACTTTCATATTTTTTCATGCTTTAAGTAATTATTGTGTTGGAAGGGATATGCTCCTGGCTCCTTTTTGCAAAATACAATCCAAATATACTTCTCTTTCATTCACTGGAGGCTTCAACCGACTGAACACTCACTCACCTGTCGCATTCATTTTGCAGATAGACATCTTTTTCTCAGAACTTCCAACGTTGATGGTGCTCTCTCGCATTAATGCGTCTGACAGTAATAGCCTTCGGCAGCATTGTTTTCGTTCATTCTCACGGGGAATTTAGAAAAGGTGAGAGGGGCGTTTTTCGAGAAAGGGTAAGGGCGCAAAAATAACTTTAGCAACAAGATTCTGCCATCTACATCCTGCGGAAGTGAGCACCTCTTTCTCGGCTGAAACTGGAATCCAATTAGCCCTGCGGTGAAACGGATTAGAATAAATTTACAGGATTTTGTATCGCGACGCCTGCCGCCCGTGGCCCGTGCCCTGTGCGTTGCTGGAGCCACAGCAATACATCGAAACTCCTGGCTCAGGGTTGGCACGTTGTACGATCAAACGTGGATATTTTACACGAATTTGAATGGGGATTAGTGCTGATTTTTCGGTTTTATATGGCAACAATGTGCAGGCTGAGCGCGGGGCGAGGATTTCCGTTCTTCATCCCCCTCGGTCCCTCCTGAGGGGGCACTTTTATTGCGAGTCGGGGTGGCGGACGCGGGGTAGGGGGTTGTTCCTGACTTACTTTCTTGCCACACCTCCCTTCCCGCGCGCCGGTGCTGCGGCAAGCGTTGATTTCATCAATTAGCGTCGATTGTGCTTTCGCGGCAATTAGGGAAAGTTCTGCTTCACCGTCACGCGCCGCACAATGGGCCAAGAGGAACGAGCGGTAGTTTCTCGACCGGAAATCAGGCACCGATGTTCGGAAAAGTAGGAGAAAAAGTGAAAAAGAATAGGGGGGAAACCTGATGAATAGTGTTTTGCCGAAATTCTCAAAATTTGTCCCACGAAGAGCCTCCGAAAAATGGTCTGGTCTTGCCCCTTTTGTGGGAACTTGAGAATTTCTTCGAAATGTGGCTAAAATGAAAGCTCATGATGGGACGAGTCCCCGGTAAAAGTTTTAGTTTAAGTTCAAAGCTGGTTTTGATGGAGCAGCATTGCAAAGTTTACATTATGTAGTATTAAAGAAAAAACTTATTTTTGTGCTGAAAATCGTCGCTCCCTAGACGAAGGAATATAACTACATTTAATAACGATGCGAAATTATACCTGGCAAATTTTCTTTTCACCAGGGCACTGTTGGGTGTTTCTAACTGAATATATCACTGGTTCTTCTACTGATTACTTGCAAAAAGTAGACAATTTTGGACAGAAATCACACAGTCATATTAGAGTAAAAAATTAAATGTCTCTCATCAATTTTGCAGCCTTGGAATTGAGTTATGTTCCTCCATCTAGAAAATGACGAAATACGGTATTTGCACCAATAAAACCCATAACAACCACCTACCGCTTTCTGGTTCGCACACGTCGTATGAGTTCCGGGTGTAGGAACTGTAACTCCGACCACAAAATGGGCTCTAATTCGTTTATCCACGTTTTACATATAATTTAAATTGAAATGTTTATGGAAATGATAAAAAATGTCAGCTGAGTATGTGAATTTGGATCGTTTCTTAGCTTGCAATCTAATGAAATCATAATTTTGAAGACCGTGGGAATATTCCTTTTCATTCGAGCCATGGCTCATTTTAGATCCGTGCGAAAATGGATGCTCTTTTCAAGGTTAGGTTGGATGATTTCCTGTGGATGGGCGCAACTCTTAAGACATCTTTTCGTCCCGCATTTTCACTCAATCAATCACGCCCTCACATCAAGCTAAGATAGACTTCAAGGTACGGAGCGTTAGCACCGAAGAGATATTAATCAATTTTACCTACCCTCCCAACAACCATAACTTGTCCTGTTTTGAACGGAAGTGCAAACTGAGCACGTACAACACGGAGGGATGCAAGGTACATACCAAGCAAATTCGCGCGTAGATTAAGTGAATCTCGCGCTTAGCATGGAATCGCGTATCTTGGTGATGGCATCTTAATGGGGTGGAATCTGAATAGTGGTATTAAAACAATACGATTTCTGCGAGCACCGAAATTCTACGTCCGTGCAATATCAGATGGAGTTATCCTCGGGGGCTAAGGAAAAACGCCTCATGAACATCGGGATGTTGTCACATTCCTCTTTTTAAAATACAGATTTTCAGGAAAATGTGTGGACTTTTTTTGAATATTTTTGAGGATTACACTCGAATTGGTATCTAGTGCACTTACAACTACATTTTGAGTATGAAAAATTCACATATTTTCCATTCAAATTCTTAAAAATGTATCGAAAATTTATATTGTATCCTGGAGGATTTGATAACGTTTAAATGTTACTTCTGTTTTTTTCCTCGGTTAAGCAGGATTAATCTTTGAACACGGTGTCTGACGTTACGTACCACGCTGGCGCATACTATGGTTCCGTTTACCCATTTTCGGCCTTAATGGGCCATGGGCCATCCCTAAATTACGTAACGCATTTTTCGGCAATTTTGACCCCCCCTCCCCCTCCCCCTTTAGTAACGCTTTTGTGACGTAGGTCGGCAAAATTTGGTCAAAATGATGTCATATTTCGTCAAATTTGGGCTAATTTGTATAAGCTTTCATGAGCGCTGTACTACATGTCCCGGGCAATTAATCAAATCAGGCACTTTATCAAATGCCCAGGCAGATAGTCTTTTGGCAGTCAACGAAATTTTGTCAATTGATGACGAAAAACTCGAGGATTTTCAATATTTTGGGGCATCAAATCCATAGACTCTCCTTGTCTTTCCTCTACAAATGCTCCGCATCTAATTGTTGAAATTTTAAAAAAATTCGTGTTTTATGTCATGCTGTAAATTTTAACATAAATGTTAGTCCTAGAGCTAAAAACGGCTTAAAATACACGTGATGCACATTCTTACAGAGATTTCTTTTCTAGATGATCAATAAATTATTTTGTCTAAAATTAGCACAAGAATCAGAATCTCAGACTTAATAGAATATTTGGCTATTTACCTAGGCATTCGTCATAATACCTGATTTGACTACATTTGCCTGCGACACGCAAATTTTTTTTTAAATCCGTAACATCTGGCAACAACGGTCAGGCTTCCAGGTTTTCCGCGGCGAGTCTGCATGCTGTGATTCCATCTAAACCCCGAAGTTCGATGGAGATAGGACTAACCTCTAGAATCCACTTCCAAATTCAAAAGCCGGTGCTGCCCTTTCTAATAAACACGGCGAGATTTTGCCCTCTGAGGTAAGGCACGGAATGAAGACGACCGGTCCTACTCTGCCGTGCTAAGTAAGAACGCCGATTGAGCCTTTAGACGTTGCCAAATTTCCTGTTTCAAAGAACGGATTTATTAAAAAAATTGTGAATATTTTTCTTCCGATTTTTCGCACTATATTTTTCGCATTTTAATCTAAAATATCTGAAAGTTTTAAGGATAAATATGCATAACTTCCTTCCAAAAAAAACATTTCACCCGAGAAAATTTGGCAACTTTTGATTGTTCATACGACGTTTTTCCTCAGTAGTAGCCAGACAACTCTCCCTCACTAATGTATACGCTAAAAGCCCTAAATTCGTCGACTTAGTCCCAAAGTTGTGTCTGAATCTTCGTTCCCAAGTTTTAATCCTGTTCTGTTAGTTGAGGATTATCCCCAAGTTTAAGTTCCAACACGGCTGAGGCGTGCTCAGAGAACCGTGGCTTATTTGACTCCCAAGGCAAACGCCTCTCCCTCATATTTTCTACACTGTACTTACATTGAAATAAAATTGAATCAAGTTACTCGTGTCCACAGGAGGTAAGTTAGAAACATTGGTGGATCCAGCAAAGTGGCAACATTGAATTTCTCCATTTAAACCTATGGAAATGTATCGATTCTTGGAGGGGCCAGATGCTCCGACAAGAATCGATCATTTGAAAAAGGTTTGAATGGTGAGATTCCAGTCTTGCCAAATTGCTGGATCCGCCTCTGGCTAGCAGAAACGAGGAGGGCTGCGGCTGGGAACTGAAGATACAGCGCGTTAACCTGTTGTTTCACGGTTATTTTACAACTGATTAGTTACAACACTACACCTCGCCATTTTTCTATGACTCACCGCTTGCTTTTTTGACGTACTTTTATGTTTTTCCATATGAAGGTTCACGACCTGTGAAATTATGTAAGCTACGTGGTTTTGTACTTCGGCCAGCGATAATGCATATACGTAGCCCTCAGATAAAAATGCATGTATCCTCTCAGACAAATATTAAAACATGTACAAGAGCCATACTTTGTACGCAGTTCAATGACAAACATTATCGTTCCTCAGACGAAGGAATGTAACTCCATTCTAAGGTTGCCAAATTCACTCAAACACTTAGATTTTTCAAGAATGTTATTTTGAAAAACTCACGCTTCCACTGGGAGTTCTTGTCAAGAGCAGAACGAATGTACTTGTGCAATGTGTGTCCAAAATTTTACTGATTTTCACATGAGATTAGAGAAAAATCGTGACAACGTCCAGTTAAAAATACACTGAAAAAAAAAGATTGGTAGAATTTATCATGCCCTCACGCTGTATTACACAGCGTAAAGGAATAGTAAATTCTATACCAATCTTCAAGTCGATTCTGCCAGAGGAATTGTTACATGTACCAGTACATAGTAACGTTTACCTTTCTTCTGGCAGAATTGACTCTAAATTGACGCCGTGTGAAATGCAGCGTGAAGGAATGACAGATTCTACCAATCTTTTTTTTCAGTGTGCAATTTGCGTGCGGACATTTGGCAACAATTAGCGTAGTTACAATGTGGGTGGGGGGGACGAAATGCATGTTTCCTCTCGGACAAATATCGAGAAATTTACAAGGGACGCACTTTGTTTCCGAATCGCGGATCCATTTGTAGCCCGAGCCAGCGTGCCAAGTTTCAAAATGTCACTGCCGACTCATTAACAGTCACGTTGTAGCGTTTCGGCGGGGGCTGTTGGTTGTCGTCGCCGGAGTTGAGGCGCCAACTCAACTCTCAACTTTCAACTCCCTTCGATTCAATTTTCTGCGCCCCCCCCCCCCCCCCCCCNGGCCGGGATCGGGCCTCCTCTGTTTTCTTAGTTAATTTATTTTTATTATTTTTTCGTCGAATCGATTATTAATGTGTGGTCGTCGCTATTTCCGTTCGGGTTCGGCTCCACGTGCCGTAATGGACGGTCCAGCGGCCGATACGCGCCGCGCTCTGCCCCAATTGCTCCGAATGTAACCTATATACTGGAGGTCGGCCCTTTCGACAGCGGAAATTTACTGCGCGATCGTATCGTCCGGCGTCCGAGTTGCCTCCTGCAGTTTTCGTCGAAGCGCCCTCGCGTTTTCGGCCGATCGCAATCCGATTCGGGGTCTTCGAAAAGAGCTTCCTGATGGAGTTTCCGTCCTCCGTGACACGAGTTTCCAGCCTCGGCCAGAAATGAACGGATGTTTATCGCTCAGTGGGGATTTTGCAAGTTGGCAACACTGTTTTTCCTCCATTTAAACCCATCAAAAATATTTTAATCGAGGCAAGCTGCCTCCCTAAGAATCGATTGTTTTACATACATTTATATGGCAAGAAAACAGTGTTGTAAACTTAATAATTTGAGCACTGGAAAAAAAACACATTGGATCTAGAGTCCAGACTCTTAAAAACATCGACAAGAAAAAATGATCTTGATTCAGTTAGATTTAAGCTTAAATCAAGAACCAAGCCTCTTAATTTGAGCGGATTTCCTTTTGATTTAAGCTTAAATCTGATTGAATCAAGAGTCCGTTTTCTTGTCAATGTTTTCAAGAGTCTGGACTCTAGATCGAATGTGTTTTTTTTCCCAGTGAGGTTTCTGTTTAACTGTTTACTACCATCCACGCTTCGACCTACCTTTCAAGGTGGGTTGAGGAATTTTGGATTTGGTTCAGACACCGGTTGCTGATGAGCTCAATAGACTAGTGGATTGAGTTGAAAACAAGTTCTTCATTAGCGCTGTCTCCACTCGTCAAAATGGCGTCAAATGGAAGCTCAAAGTGAATCGATTTCAACGATAAGTGGCTCAAAGTCGGACGTTGATGCGATTGGTGAGTGTTGCAACTCAATATAGAGCGGCTCGACTCTTTTCTTATCAACAATCGCGGACAGATCGTATTTATCGATTCACTTTGAGCTTCCATTCTGACGCCCATTTGACGAGTGGACACAGGGCTATGAGGATTTGGTCGAAAAAGTCAATCAAACCCACTCGCGAAAATACGCCTCTTGACTCTCGCATCTAAGTGCTCACCTCAACACGCACCAGTCACCATTGGGCGGATTATATTCCACTGAAAAAAAAGGTATAACCATCTCAATCATGCTTCTAGCCAATTTTGGCACCAGCCCTAAGAGTTGTTGCACTAGCTAGAAGTGTGAAGGCACCAGCCAGCGGTGTAGTTAATCCAACACCCTTATGCTGACTGTGAGGGCACTTACCAGAGGTATGGTTGGTCGAACCACACTTTCAGCTGACTTAATCATACTTCTGGCTTGTGAAACTATACTCTAATATCTGGCGCCAAAATCAGCTGTGAGTATAGTTGGGATTTTGATACTTTTTTTCCGTGTTGATTTGTTGCTAACCAAGTTGCTCACCAAATTGCTCACCAAGTTACTCACCAAGTTGCTCATCCACCATAATCAATCGAAACATAGCGTTGAACTCAAAATTTTCTCCACCACACTTCATTTCATTGGTTGGATTGTCAGAGCGGGGCCTCTAAAATGAAGTGTCCTAGGATGTCCGGCTCGGCGCCGTCCTCGAAGCCGGGGGTGTAAAAGCGAGTGGTAAGCAGCCGATAGAAATGATCATACCGAGGGCGACTCATTAATATCTCCGATATTAAAAATTCCTAGACTCCAGGCCCAGCGTTGCCAAATCGCTCGAGAAACAATGGAAAAATAGGGGAAACCACGCTTTTCCTTGCCCCTAACCGCACCATCGACTAATACAAAGAACGGTTTTTCGCCATCCACGCGAAAACCCCCGCCCTCTCAACCATCCGCTGCCCGCAAACCGACTCCAATACACTCGCCTGGTAGGACTTAATTATTTTCCCGCACTCCATTCTTACCCCCGACCCCCCCCCCCCCCCAACCTCAGTTCCTCCTCGCTCATTTTCTGCACTGCTTCCTGTTCGTTTGAACGTGCTGGTTTGCATTTACCACCGCGGCTGGTCGCTTCGAGGTGGGATTAAATCCATCATTTGGACGCTCAAATCAAAAGGAACTATATCCACTCTGACATGAGCCCTACGGTCCGTAAGAATACATGCATGACGGGGGTCATGTCACGATGGATATAGTTCATTTTGATTCAAATCCGTCATTTCAGAATCCATGGAAAGCTTTCCCTCTTTTGCATCGTGGGAGATAGTTTTAGAATTACTCAAGCGTAGGAACAGAAAGATTCTTAAGCGCCGTGCCGGTGGATGTTGGGAAAACCGACCACTAAACAGGGTGAAAGTTGAACTTTCACAAGACGTGTTTCCTTATCAGTATTTCCTGCGAAACCGGTGGTGATTCTTAAAAGTTGGCAACATTGTTTTTCCTCCATTTAAATGCATTCAAAACAATCGATTCTTGGTGAGGCAGGTCGCCGCACCTAAAATCGATATTTTCAAGGGATTTAAATGGAGACAAAACAGTGTCGCCAACTCAAAACTCAAAACATCAAGAAGGTCAAATTAGATATTTATAAAATCTTAGCAAATAATCGGTGGTGTTCGGTTTGGCAACATTTTTAATATACGGAACATGTGAACTCATCAACAATTTCTATTCCATCCGTGAAAACGCTCATGTGCTTGGGGAAGTTAATACTACATACGTCGTTTTTAATCCGAGCTAGGTATTGCGCTTCCAAATTGCAAAATGAGTCCAATCGAGGGCCTCAGAGGACAAGGCGCATAAGTGCAGTTTTTGCTATTCCGAGAAATACGTGTTCGAAGTTTCGAAAGTACATGGCTCCTTATGGCGGGAAGGAAGTTCAAACTGAATATGTGGTGCTTAAATTTTGGAATTTGGGGGTGAATTTTTTACAGAACATGCATTTAGACTGGTCCTACTTGAAATCATTAATATCTCAATTGTTTAGAAAACCACACTTATATGCGCTTTGTCTTCCAAGCCCTCAGTTATAAGATCGTTCCGGCAGCAAGCAGTCCACTGTGTCATCATAAACTGCTTTAATTTTTAGACATCTTTTTTTGACATATAATTTTTGAAGTCTAGGGGTATGATTCCTGCTTTGGCAAGGCCGAAAGCGTCTGCAGTTGCCTTCCTGAATGGACGTAACCAGTGTTGCACCAAACAGCGTATCTCTTTGAGGGACTACTGGGCTCATACGAGTTTTTCCCTCTGTATTGAGATTTTCAGCTTTATGCTGAACTTTTAACGAACGTTGGCAANAAGTGTCCCCTCCCGGACTCTCTTCCCCACCCGGTGACTGACGCTGCGCTGCTGTGCTGAACGGTTCAGCCTGAACCTTTCCCCTACGTCTGACCGTTCCCCACTCCTCCGTCAATCGAACCATATGCCACCGCTTACGTATTGTCGCTCGCCCACCCAGGTACCTAGCGGCCAGCGGTCAGTTGATGATAAATCTCGCTCATGCTCCTATGCAACTACGCATTGATTACGCCATGCTAATTACTTTCTAATAATTAGAATTTCTTCGATAATAGTTTTCTTTATTTATTCGACTGTATTTTTTTCTCTGTTCCACTGTGATTTCCTTGGTTCTCTACTGTGTTTTTCCTAAATCTCTGAGTCAGAAATCTGCAGCACTTCGGTATGCACCGAGTACTTCAGATGTGTGACCTGAAATCTTCGGTATATACCGAACTACTTCAATTGTCTGACCCGAACTTCAGCAGATGGACCTTAACTTTTCGGATGCGTGATCCGAAAACTTGAGAGATCCATATGATCTCAGCTTAGGGTTCCATGCACAAATTTTTTTCTCCGTGTTTCCTTTTAGGGGACGCAACTAAAATTTCAGTAAATTTTTTTCAGAAAAGTAAAGAAGAAGAAGAAAAAAAAGTGGCTAACGATGGTTCCTCACCTTCACGTGGTGTTGGTTGTTTTTACTAAGTGGGAACCGTCCACTTTAAGATATAGTCTATTTCTTGCCTTGCCATTATTATTCTACAAGTTAATTGTGGAGTGAGAATTTCATAATGTTTTCTATGAAATCTTCAAAATATAGTGATAAAAAATTTGCAACTACNCTGATTGAACATTTATCACTACGGTTTGAAAGGCGTCAGACTCTATGATTTTAATCAGATTGTGTTTAATTGATTCTTTAATTAAGATAGAAGAACCACCTCTGCGT
Organism: Bemisia tabaci; assembly: GCF_001854935.1. Taxonomy (NCBI): domain Eukaryota; kingdom Metazoa; phylum Arthropoda; class Insecta; order Hemiptera; family Aleyrodidae; genus Bemisia; species Bemisia tabaci. The sequence continues at coordinate 2,590,678 of NW_017547103.1, read as the reverse complement.
TTGTTTGACGGATGAAAAGAGTTATACATTTTGTACCCTGAAAAGTACCTTTTGTAATCTGTCCTGGTGAACCAGGTCTCAGACAGAAGGGCTATATCCACATTGAAATCCCTCAGCGAGACGTTGAATTCCTCGGCCTTCACCCTGGTAAGGCTGCCACAGTTCCAAGCCAAGAATGTTAATGTCTTTTGATTGTTTTTAACTTGGAGCAGAGATAAGTCGTCATAATCAATGACTGTCTCCTCCAATTCCTGCGAAAGTAAATCAAAAGATGAGTCATAAGTATTACACATATTTATTTCTTAGCTTCCAGTTTACTCACTTTTTCAGTGAGAATTCTCAGTTGTGAATTTAGAGATTCGATTGTCTGTAATAAGACTTTGATAAGGGCCGTTGATTCATCCTGTGTTGCCGGGTTAACGACACTTGAAGCTGTAACTTGGGCAAAAGACTTGTCCAATTTTTTAGTTGGAGCAGAAACTACATTTTTATTTTTGCCCAAATTTGGGAAACTTTTGGGGTCTGGAGGACTATTTTTAGCTTTAAGTTGTTTCTTACGAGCAACTTGAAACTCTTTGGCGAATGGGCATCCGCGATAGTTCGCTGGGTGACCCACGGTGCCACAGTTTATACATTTGGGATTTATGATTCCCCTTTATGAGCACATTCCGAGGTTAAATGTTTACCCGCGCATTTTACGCAACGGGGATTTTTATTACAATAATTGGCTGTATGTAAAAAGCCCTGACAGCGCCGGCACTGAGGGACAATTTTATTATCAGTTTTTAAAGGTTCGATACGCACTATTGTGTGTGCTATCGCCTTGATTTTATAAATATTTTCAGATGACTCTGAATGATCGAAATCTAACTGGTGGACGGGAATGTTCACCAGCTCGTACTCTTTGATGGTTTTTGCAGGGGTAGCAGTTTCATCTTTGGATTTATCAGATTGAGGATCTGTCGTTTTTGGATCCTTATCAGTTTTTTTAGAAGTTTTTTCTACACGTTTCTTCATGCAGACTGCGGATTTAATCTTAAAATTTCTTGCTAATAGATCAGACACTATCTCTTCTTCCGGTATAGAGGGAGGAAGACCCTTGCATAAAACTTTAATGTTACGCGTATTCTTGTTAGAATGCGAGTACCACTGAATTTTCTTTTCATTTAATTTTTCTGAAAATTTTCTGAAAATATCTTCATTTGAAACATTAACTTTCCAGGTTTCGTTTCCTAAGAATTTTATGACATAGTCATCTTTAACTGAGATTTCATTGAAAAGATTTTTAATTTCCGAAAAATCTTTAATACCGATAACCTTAATAGGTGGCGGAGGCAATATTTTAGGAGTCTTATCGCTATTCTTGGAATTAGGTAACTTATCACTAGACTTATCCTTAATATCTGAAGCGCCGTTTTCGTTGGCAGAGTTATCTTTGTCTCCAGATTGGATCCTTCTGCGTTTGCGTCTTTGAGTCCTGATCTGTTGACGTTTAGCTCTGAACTCAGGGTCAGAATTTTCATCTTCGGTGATTGAGTCATTATCTGCTTGAGATAATTCCTGCACTTCCATGTCATCATTTAGAGAAGCGAATTTATTCTCATTAAGAATTGAAGAGTCATCTTTGGATGCCTGGTTGGATTTAGCAGCATTTCCTTTGGAGGTTGTGAATTGCGTTAACTTTGTTTGTGTTGAATCCATAGTGCTCGTTTTACGGAGTTGGGATTGAACTTTAGAAAGATCTTTTACAGATCTGGAAGTAAAAGAGCTAGATTTATCTAGGCTAGAGGAGCGAGAGCCTTTGGAATTTTTGAGTTCATTAATTTGAGTTTGTAAATTAAATATTACCGTTTCTTGTTGTTGTTCTTTAACACTCCACTTAGCAAGCAGAACATCGAGTTTGCTGGATAACGCACTGTTTTTATCGGCAAGTTCTTTAACCACTTTTTGAGAGTTGGTAAGATAAAATTTCAAATTATCGTCTACCCGTTCATCGTTAATTATCGGTGTAATGTTCGCGCCGAGGATTTTAGATATTAGTGTCTCATCACTAGGCTCTTTTGAAGAGTCTTTATTAACAATTTCACCACCTACCCCCGCCATTGCAGGGGTAGTAAAGGAGAAAAAACAAAAGTTTAAACTATATTTTTAGGTTAGTTTTAACTCCGAATTGAAAAAGACCCGAGATGCCATCGAGGCAAAGCAGTCACAAAAAGGGGAGATTATCAAAAATGATAGCGAGGAGCGTTGAACTGAGGGAGAACCGCACAGCTTGGCTTATCAGACAGCACTCTGGACGTAACCAGTGTTGCACCAAACAGCGTATCTCTTTGAGGGACTACTGGGCTCATACGAGTTTTTCCCTCTGTATTGAGATTTTCAGCTTTATGCTGAACTTTTAACGAACGTTGGCAAAAAAAAAAAAAACTCCAACATACTATAATTTTTGACTCTAATTGAAACTTTGGGAACTTTTTGGCTTTGTTTTCTCCGCGAAACGGTGTGGACCCAGCACCATTTCACCCTCTCGTTTCATTTAATTCGAGACATTTTTTAGTGTTCTTTCTCGTTTCTAGACATCCTATCCTCAAACCGGTGTTATAAATGGGCTCATTTCTTGAGCGAAGCGGCAATGAGGCTACCGGAATTCGCATGACCTGCATTCGTGCCTCCCACCACTCGGCTCTTTTTGAGTCCCGGCGAACCGTTTAAGACCTGAAACATCTCTTTTTCATTTATTTATCGATTCCGCCCTGTCAACGTTTTCCTTCTCGCTTATTTATTTACGTTGCGGTCTTGGGTTTGCATTAATTCCTTGGAAGGAGACGTCTAGTTCCAGGACTCTAACAACCGGAGGGGGATGGCTCAAGCTCCTCGCTCCAAGGGATGCGCTGTGCCCGAGGACTACTTTTCCAATACTTTAAAAGGAAAAAAATATCCGCTGTCATTGCTTCGCATTTGCTGCATCCGTGAAAAGAGACCAAAGTTTTTTCTAGCGGTGAGGGTCTTCGCGTTTGCGGTTTGCGGAACGAGCGGGTGGGAGGGTTGGAATTTCAGGGGAAGCACAAGCCACCTTTTTCAAACGATAGTGAACGTTCTAATCTCCTGTTTCCGATGGTGATTTCTCGTTCGCCAAGAAATAAAGTCTTTCGAAATCTTAAAATCGTGCTGACTTGATTTCGACGGAATCTACGATCCGGAGAATTTTTCTTCAGGTGTATGCAGATTTTTTCGTCGAAAAGTATAACGATGGAATTGTATCAAGAGGCAGAGCTTAATGGCAACTTTTCTAGATTGACTATGATGGCAAGTAACGAACTAGTGATATCAATAAATAACAAATTAATATAATTCGGTCAATTTATTTGCAATGATTGATGAATAAAATAATTTCGCAATAATTACATTTCCATGCAGGAACAGGAAATAGTGACAATTGATGTACTACAAATTAACGTTGAATTTTCCAGTAGAATATGTACAAAAAATTAAAAAATACTAATTATTTTTTATATACTAATAATGACGAAATTCCTCCCGGAACCCCTCTAGTTTTTGTCTACTTGTCTCTTTGTAAACCAAGTTATTTCATTTACTGACAAAGTAATAGACTGCGTTTAGCAGGACGGAACCAAGCCACATCAGCTAATGCCGAATCATTCGGGCTGTTTAATTTTTCACATGAAAACAGTTGTGCGGATTTTTGTGCAAATTTTAATCAATTATCTATATGGTACGAAGCAGTCTATTTAAAATTGTCAAAGGAATCCGTAAAAACGACTTCTTGTAAAACATTAAATCGCCCAGTTAAATTTGGCAATAGCTGATGCTGCTTGGTTCCTTTCTGCTAAACGCGGTCCAAATAACGGCTACCACATTTACTTATTCAACCGTACTGAAAGAACGAGAAACATTTACAAGATTGAATGAGCTGAATTTCAGTTTAGCTCCTTTTATTTCGTGTTGAAGACCATGCAGTGCAGAAAACAAAAATAACACAGGGACAAGATATTCACTGTTTTGCGGTCCCAAAATAACAAGAATGAGATTCTCTCGCACCTGCATTTCGCATTCTATGCAGAGTGCAGGAGGTAACACGACGATTTTGTAATAAATTCCCGAAAGCTTTTTTCTCTCGTCCTCCGCCGGAGTTTTATGAAAATTCCACGGAATCCTAGCTCCACACGCCCCTTTGTACCCGCGTCGAAACTTTTTGAATATTTATGACTTCAGACAGCGCCCCGATCGGTGTGGGAATCTTATCCCTTTTTCAGGTACCTCCGACAAAGTTCCCAACTTTCTGTTCATCCGCGCATAACAGTTGTCAAGTCACACATTCTCAAGCGACGCGTCGCGTCGCATTACGTCGCGTAGGATTTTGTGAGTCGCAAGTTTCCTGAAAACAAATTGCCATTGAATAGAGGCTCCTTCTGAAAGCAATCCAAGTCCACTCTCTGAGAAAGTTGGAAATGCCTTAGTATCTTCTTTCTCGGTTAAATTTTGAAATTTTGAGCCGAGACTGAGCGTTGTGCATATTTGGAAAACTCGTATTTTTAGTGAGAGGTCAAAATGTCCAAAAGTATGTGTCCAGAGTAAAAAAAAGGCCATGAGTGAAAAACGTCCAAGTATTTGGAACGTTCAACAGCGGTCAAATGGCCAACCATGTACAACCTGTTAAAAACGGAAATAAATGCATTTATTTTGTACTTCACTCATTAGAGCTCGAATTTTTTCATTTTAATGGCCTTGTTTTGCCCGCAAAATAGTGTGGACCCAGCACTACTTTACTGCCTTCTTAACTATAGAGCGGGCTACTTTTCTTACTGATTTTTTCTCGTAAAAGCACTTAAGTGACCTACTACTATTTCTCGAGTACATCTATGTTTTTTGGATACTTACGACTCGAGAGGGTTATTTTTCGTCCCGCGAGAGAAGCGAGTAGCCTCAATTTCGTCACACTCAAAAGATGAGAGGTATGCGATTTCATCCATAAATCTCATCGAATTTGCGCTTTTAGTTAGCCTTCGATCAACTCGACGACGCGATGCGACGAAACGCGCATCACCATGAATGTCAAGAGGAAAACGCGCCTTCAACAAGTTGAATGCGCCCCGCATATCCATCGAGGATGAATAGTTGTATCACTCAGGCGTTGCTGATACAGACACAACATCGGTTGTCCATAGTCGTACCGTGTCGCGTAGGTTGCAAATCTATATCACCGGAAGTATATGCTATAAGTCAATGGCACGTACGAATAAAAATCACAACAGATATTTAATCATTATTGCGCAACTTGTTTAATGAAATGAAATGAAATAAAATGAAAGATTGTCATAACCCCTAACTAATACTACCTCATTTCATCCATCAAAGACAATTTTCAATCCGTATAAGGTTACGTGTTTTCTTTGATAGCGCATGCAGAGAGGCAAACCAACGCTCAATCGCGGATTTAAATATATGTATTTCGATGGCTATACTGCCGTGCCGAGGAAAAACGCCGTATGAAAAATCGAGAGTGGCTAAATTTCCTCCGATAACATTTTTATTTTTGAGGAAAGCTATGGATATTTTTCCTGGAAATTTTCAGGAACTTTAAGGGACATTGCAAACATAATCATCCGAAAAATTGGGAGAAATTGTTTTGCAAATTTCCCCAAAAAATTGTGATTTATTACAGAAATTTGGCAACGCCTCGAGGCTCATACGGCGTTCTTCCTTAGCATGGCAGTAAAGTGCAAGACCACGTATCTCCGTTTGCGACGTTGCGAACTTTCAGGCGTACTTTATTTTTCCCTCGAAAAACTAGTCAACGTAATTTCTTCAGAACTTCCCTGGTTTTTCCTCTTTGTTAGTAGACTAGTCTGCATTTTCAAGCCACAAGTTGACTTATTCCTCTTCAAAAATTAACTGAGAGCAGAATATATATCGGCAAATAGGCCGATTAGCGGAACTACGTTTTTCGGCTGTAAGATGCAAATTCAGGTTGATTTCAAACCTGACCATCTCTTGAGAAGTCATCCAGAGACCTATTTTGAACGAGAAAATTCCACTTTTGACCCAGAGATGGGGGCAGAGTGGGTCACGGCGCAGTTAGTATTAGTTTAAGGGCCTTCCAGTATTATAGCGTTGCAAATCATAAAACTTTCCTACCCTTAAATTCACACAACTCAATATTTCCTCTTTATTTTTTGTTTCAGATTTGGATTGAAAATTCCACGCGTCACTGGAACATCAGTCGTAACACGGTTGACTCTTATTCCCGACTGCTCTCCGAAATGTTTGCCAGAGTTGATGTGTCCGACCAACCGTGCTCCCTTTCAATCGGATCGCGCGAAGCAGTTTTGACGATTCGACAAGCTCCCTCAACTTGAAAAGTATCGAGCAGAAACTCTTGATATATTTTCGATTCGATTAACTCGTTGCATTTTATGCATTCGCACAGCAAACAGGGTTCTATCTCAGCCTGTAGCTGAAATGTTTCGCTAGGTCCTTAGTCTCGTCCATTTTCCTAAAGCAACCATTCAGTACAAATGGCGGAAATTTCCAAGGGCAAATCTTAACCGATCCAGATTCTAAACTCGTGCGAATAAAACAAAATAGATTAAGAGATGCAAGAATGTTTCACACCGAGGAAGGAAGTGAAGTGATGTTAGTTATGACAGAAAAGACGGCTTGAATCGTGGAAAATAAAACAATTCACCCACGATTCAATTTGTTTTGCTCAAAAATTGCATTTAAATAGCAGTCTTAATATCTAAAGTTTTCTAAAAATTTTTCGTACCTGAATCACCCGTAGTTTAACTTCAATTCGCTCTGACGGTTTCCATAATGTCCGAAACGCATCAGTTCTTTTTCCGAGACACCTGCACTCTTCAAGATATTTTATTTGAATTGGCTGAACGAACGCTTCTCGCGCCCAAACCACCGGAAAATGCTGCACTCTTGGAAAGAAAAACCGAACTTTTAGTGAACGAAGAAGAATCGAGTCTGAAAACTGACAACTGCCCTAGGTCTAAGAACTAATGGATTCTTAACTCTGAAACCGAGGTGAAATTACAATGTGTTCGACTATTCTGTGCAGGAAATCGTCAAATGTTCATAATCGGACGTAAACCGAAGTTTGCAAGATGAAGGCCTCTCCTTCGTGATTATCTTGATTTTTTACGCCGTAAATATCCAAATAATTGAAATCAGAACTAGTTTTGTTTCTATTTATTTATTTTTCAGTTTTAAAAACGCAAATGTACCCTATTCCCCAGTTTACGACCTAGAAGCATAACGCGGCTTTTGTAAATCAACTCCAACGATTGCAGCTTTGGATTTGAAAAAGGAGGAGCCACCCTCTTCGAATCGACGTCAAACCGCGTGACAGATTACTAAGAAATATAAATTTTAAAAAAGAGATGGAGACCGATTCTGCGCTGCAGATTGCGCAGTGTTAAAGGCAAAATGAGAGCGTTCCCAAAACAGGAGACGGGCGTATCCTGAGCACACAGCTGAATTCGCTTTCATTTCAATTGGTGCGGCTGGAAGAGAAGAAGCATGACGTCATCCACCGGCAATTCGTAAGGCGATGCGAGTGCCGACGGTGGCGCCCCAAGCGGAGCCCTGCGGAACATGCCCGGACCTGAGCAACGACACCCAGCGCGCCATGGATAGCTTCCTCTACGCCGGCTCCGTCGAGAACCTCGTGCTGGGCACCGCGGTGAGCCTCAACAAGTACACGGACCTCGACCCGCGGAACTTCTCCATCCTCGCCGACAACGCCCTCTCGCGGTACGTCCAGGAACGCGACGCCGAGCAATGGCGGACGCTCCAGAAGTTCGACTCGGTCTTCGTGTCCAGCCTCTTCTGCGTCAAGATCCTCGTCATGTCGTTCATCATCCTGGCGGCCATCTGCGGGAACCTCCTCGTCATCGTGAGCGTGATGCGGCATCGGAAGCTCCGCGTCATCACCAACTACTTCGTGGTGAGCCTCGCCTTGGCCGACATGCTGGTCGCCATCTGGGCGATGTGCTTCAACATCTCCGTGGAGATCACCGGGCGCTGGTTGTTCGGCTACATCATGTGCGACGTGTGGAACTCCCTGGACGTCTACTTCTCCACGGTCTCGATCCTCCACCTGAGCTGCATCAGCGTGGACCGCTACTACGCCATCGTCCAGCCGCTGGACTACCCGCTGATCATGACCAAGAGGCGGCTCATAGTGATGTTGTTGTTGGTGTGGTGCTCGCCGGCCCTGCTCAGCTTCCTGCCGATCTTCATGGGCTGGTACACGACGCCAGAGAACAACAGCTACCGGCAGGCGCACCCGGATCAGTGCTCCTTCCGCGTCAACAAGCCCTACGCTGTCATCTCTAGTTCCGTCTCCTTCTGGGTGCCCGGAATCATCATGATCTACACCTATTGGCGGATCTACCGGGAAGCAGATCGGCAAGAAAGAATGCTTTACAGGTATGTTTCGTTCCCTTAATCATGTAAATTTGACGTATTTCTGCCAGACGGAACCGGAGAAGTGTGAGAGAGATGGGGTGCGCTAACTCATGGACATGCGACGAGGGCGTTGTGGACGAGGCTCATGAGATAAGGTTCAGTTACACGATCAAATTGAGCCATCAAACTGAAGCTCTGATTGGTGGAAGAAGACCTGAGGTGAAGACGCGACCAAAGAGAGGCCCAATTTGATGGCTTAATTGATCGTGTAACTGAACCTTTAAGGCGAACGTCGCCGAGGTCGCATAGTGGATCGAGTCAATAGGAGAAGTCGGACAAAATTTAGATACTTTACAAGCTTATAACTTTGTTCATACACAATTTTGAGGTTTTAAAAGTTGGTCCATTGGTTCCCTCGTGAAATTTCCTTCAAGAACCACCCCTTAAAGTTTAAAATGAGACGAATAATCAACATAGAAATGTGCAGTTTTAGTCAAAAATATCATGTCCGACCTCTCTGATTAACTCGATCCACTGTGCGTCGCCGCTGACGTCACTGGTGTTTTACAGTTTCTATTTATTCTTAAGGCCCTCAACTAATGAGCATACTCCTTCATTCCCAATGATCTCACGTTCCCTTTTTAATATAAATACTTTCAAATTATGTATAAATTTGTGCAACCCATTATCTCTTCGCGTACTTAACTCTAATCTGTTACGCTATGGATGGTTTCACTTATCTCCGTTAGGAAACTACATCTGACTCAAATCTCTATTTTTTGGTCTAAGTATATTGGCACATCTATCCTCTAGGTTATTTGAATTGCCAGGGGACAAGGCCGATCGGAATCTACTTCTCCTTATTTGCTGGTCAGTTCGGTGAAAATGTGTCGTCTTTACCGGAATTCGAACTCGGGACCAATACTGCCGTGCTAAGAAAGAACGCCGCATGAACATTCGAGAGTTACCAAATTTCCAAAACATGCATTTTCAAAAACATGTATTTTTGACAATATTCATGCATATTTTTCCTTGAAATTTTCAGATATTTTATATTAAATTGCGCACAAAATTGTCTGAAAATGTTGGAAAATAATATATATTCGCAATTTGTCCAGTAAATTCGAGTTTTATCGGAAGAAACTTGGCAACGCCCTAAGGCTCATACGGCGTTCTTCCTTAGCACGGCAGAATAGACTTCGAGTTTTAGTGTAATTATTCAATGGACCACTATATGAGGTACGAATTTCAGCATTCTGATACATGTTTCTTAACCAAAATTTAAAACACGATGTGTGTAAAACACGATGCTTACGAAGAAAATTACCGAAATCAACTCCTTACGAAGATATTTAATGATTCTTGATGCGTGAATTCAAACCACCCGCTCATGAAAACCCAATGCTCTACGTGATTCACATCGCGCGCTAAACGTTATCATGACAGTCTCTGCGATATAAAAATCTGGCAACCTCAATCTTGACGCTTTGGCTCAGTTACAGCAAATTGCTAATAGTTTGAACAACACATGGTGGGAAATGAACATTGCTCGATTGAGAGGCTTGCTGAAACCGTTGTAGTGCGCAATTTGACTCACGTAGAGCTTTGAGTTTCTTGTGAGCGGGCAGTTCAAATTCCTCGTAACCAATGTGAAATAAAATCGTTAATATCTTTGTTAGGAGTTGGTTTCAGTCATTTTCGTTGTGTGAATCGTTTTCTACGTGAAATTCTGGTTAAGAAACATGTATCAGATCGCTTAAATTCGTACCTTGTCTAGTGGTCCATTATAAATCTCCGACACCCTCTCACTCTCTCTTCCGCAATAATGGTGATGTTTGCAAGTCAACAACGCTGTTCTCTTCCTTTTTAAAAATATTGATCTGAGTAAAACAGTCTAATCGGTTGTATCACGTACATTTACATTGAGGAAAAACGGCGTTGCCAAGTTGCGAGTGTCGCCACTCGCCAGTAAGAAAACTCCCCCCTCCGCACGCATCCGTGAAGACAAAATGACAGGGACCGGGGTAAGGATACATCGAGGCGATACATTTTTCATCACCCGCATTTGTAATACAACACGCCTTTCGAGGGTGAATGAATAAAAATACATGAATAAATAAAATAATCTCGCTCAAAAGTGAACGTGCTTTACGGCGAAAAGTTTACTGAAACTGACATCGAATGAAAATTATTATAGGCAAAATTCTCCCGCGTGTTTGAGTTCGCTCCTGAGCAATCATCCGTGTATTTCACAGTAAATATTCACTGCCTTTTTACGCGGAAGTCTGGATAAATTTTACAGGGAGTGGCTTCTATCATATTCTCAAGACAAGTTACACCAATTTTTGGCGATGTACACACAAAATCCGTTTTTACGATAAGCGCCAAGATAACGACTTTAGCCCAAGGAGCCGGCGAGTGTGTCACGTCCGAGTCGCTGGTGGCGAGGCGTAAATGATCGATTATTATCGATATTGCCCGTTTGAAGCTATGGTAAAGAATCGATCATCAAGATGTTCGTTGGGAACGTCCTTTTTATCGATTCTTTTCCGTCGGTTTAAATGTCAGATCAAATCGCGAAACGTGTAACGCCACTGTCGTTCTCATATCTACAGTAAAACAGAGAAACCCATGTTTCCGTATTATGAGCTTCGAAGACAATGGACCACTAGACAAGGTACGAATTTAAGCGATCTGATACATGTTTCTTAACCAGAATTTCACGTAGAAAACGATTCATACAACGAAAATTACTGAAACCAACTCCTAACGAAGATATTCACGTTTTTATTTCACATTGGTTACGAGGAATTTGAACTGCCCGCTCACAAGAAACTCAAAGCTCTACGTGAATCGAATCGCGCACTACAACGGTTTCAGCAAACTTCTCAATCGAGCAATGTTCATGTCCTATCATGTGTTGTTCAAACTATAAGCAATTTGCTACAGCTAAGCCAAAGCGTCAAGATCGAGGTTGCCAGATTTGTATATTGTAGAGACAGTCATGATAAAGTTTAGCGCGCGATGTGAATCACGTAGAGCATTGAGTTTTCATGAGCGGGTGGTTTGAATTCACGCATTAAGAATCATTAAATATCTTCGTAAGGAGTTGATTTTGGTAATTTTTGTTGTGTGCATCGTGTTTTACGTGAAATTTTGGATAAGAAACATGTATCAATCTGCTGAAATTCGTACTTTGTCTAGTGGTCCATTCCAATTTTGATGGTTTCAGAGGATAATTTTATAAGTGGAAAATTATCATAGTTTCTGTGGCATCATCTCCGCGAGGGAAATATTCCCTCGGGTCATCTTCAAGACAAAAAGAATTCTCATTGTACTTTAACTCCATCATCAGAGAATCACTGTTAAGGTGATTCGACGTCAGCCATTTTTTGTGTCGGAGCGATATATCGCATCAATTCGTTCCATAATTTCAGATACTTGTCACTTTTTTCGAATTTTGAGATCGCACTTCCGTTGTCACGAGACTAAAGAATTCATACACCAAATTTGACAAAGAAATTCAACGTATCAAAAGCAGGGTTTTATTAGAGGAAAAATACCGCATTCGATACTGATATCGAAACTGCACTCGAATGCGATATTTTTCCTCTAAAAAATCCTCCTGAAGCAACGTCTGAAGGCTCATACGGCGTTCTAACCAAACACGGCAGTGTGGCACTAAAAAGAGTTGAATGGCCATACTCTGTCCAAACAGATGCTCCACCTTCGCCTTACCGCCAGCAGTGGCGTGGCGTGAATTGCGATGTATCGATTGTTGTGCCTTTTAAACCTTTAGTAAACAATCGATTATTAAGGTGTTCGCTGCGAACACCCCGTTTATCGATCCTTTCCATAGGTTTAAATGGCATAACGATCGATACATCGCAATTCACACCACGCCACTGACTGCCGACTACGATCCTTTAAGAGGTCCTCGCCTAGGACGATTCAATTCTCAGCGAATCGTGTTCATGGTAATATTTCGACGTCAAGTTCAGGTGGATCCGTGGAGGAGGCTCCTCGGCCAAGTCGACTCAACGAGAATGAACTCCTCCATACCGCGGAACATTAATCCGGGTTGACATGACGCTATCATGTTCGACCAAAGTGGATTACGGTCCGCAGGAAAGAGGGAAAAAAGACGGAGCCTACGCCGTCGTGGAAAAAAAAAGTAACCGAGAAAGAGTCGGAGCAACGCTACGCGGGGGCGGAAGAGAGGGGAGGGGGTGTGGTAGTGCACTTAAATTCTTGCTTCAGAGAGGCGCATTAATCGAAGCGAACGTATTTATGCTAAAAGGAACTATACGCATAGGGTTTGCACGCGACGTAGTTCCTTTTAGCATGAATACGTCCAAATATTTAATGACTATCGCAGGAGCGCAGCGAAATACAATAAGGCTTCGCGGAATCAACAAAACGTGGCGTGTGTACCCCGGTAAGTGAGCTTTTGAAAACCGAGGCGCGGGCGCCAAGGGAGGGAGGGGGGCGACGCCCTCAATGCGCCCCCAGGAGAGGTGCCCCACCCCTATTTTTTTCGATCCGGAGTTTTCGTTGCGGTTTCTCACGAGGGAAGCTTAGCGAGCTTGCGGTGGGCCATATTAATAATTAAGCATTTTCGAAGCACACGTTTCGGATTTGTCGCGGGGATTTGGTGAGGGATCTTAGGGAGTATCCGTAAGCGAGGGTGGATTTTCTGTAACCGGGTGCAAAAGTCATCACGACTGACTGAACGTTGATAAAATTTGGTTAAATTTCTTAAAAATTATAACAGTTTAACGGTAATAGTAAAAGTTTTCAACACGAGAGAGATTTTAGGTGGCTGATTAATTATTAAAATGCGATCTACGCTTAAAACGTTCATTCTCTTTCCGTATAGTTAGCACATAAATCAGCACCCCAGAGCCAGAAGGTAGAACAAGAAAAATACTAAGAAGCACAATTTTTGGTTTTAACCCATTCGTTAATCGATTTTTTAGAGTCAAGTATGTCCAATTTTAAGCGTTTGGTTGCGTGCACACCACGCTGCAGCACAGTGAAAGCACAAAATACGAGGTCTGTTAGATTAGAAACCGGATTTTGGTCATAACTAGCCCACAATGCGTCCGAATTAGGTTTCCTTGAGTTTTCCTAATAGCTGGAAGTATACTTAAGAACGCTACGTTCACAGATTTTGTTTATTTTGATCAGTGATTATTTTGTGTCATCTTGAATACGAGCAAGTCAGGTGCGTTTTGCGATTTTCAGCATGCGATCACTGATAGAGCAAAGACTAAACATTTAATTTTGTTTTAAACTCGGTATACCTTGTACCGAAACTTTTGGTATGCTAAGTAAAGTTTACCAAGATCATTGTATGAGATGTTCCCACTGTTTTGAGTGGGTTGAACGATTCAAAACTGGTCAGGAGTTCGTCGAAGATGAGGAGTATGGGAATCGACCCTCAATGGCAACTGACATTTGTCACGTGGAAGAAGTGCGGGCAAAAGTGCTCGAAAATGGTCGTTTCGAGCTTGTTGAACAGAGTAATATTTCCGATGGCTCTGTACATACGATTTTGATAGAATATGTAGACACGCATCGAGTTTCAGGTACACTTGCCCCTTGATTGTTGTCCGTTTAACGAAAATCCAACCAAATGTCAATTTCCCTTTAGCTGCTTGAACGTTTTAACAATGATCCTACATTTTTGGATAGGATAATTTTCCGTGACAATACTTAAGTGTGCGGCTACGATATGGAGACGAAACTCTAATCGTCCTTGTGGGTTGAAAAATGTAGTGCAAGACCGAAAAAAGAGAGACAAGTTCGGTCAAACATAAAAATCGCAAAACACCCTTGAGGTTGCCTTACTTCAAGCAACATACCAACAAAGCTAATTATGACTTTTCAAATTTGTGAACGTAGCGTTCTTAAATATATTTTCAGCTATCAGAAAAGCTCAAGAAAACGTAATTTGGACGCATTGTGGGCTAGTTATGACCAAAATCCGNCCCGAATCCAAATATTAGAGCCAAACACGGAGCGGAGCGGCGTGCTACCAGCGCGACGCGCACACTGGCGCCTACAAACCTAACAGGGATACTTCACGCATTGCGCAATGCGTGAAGTATCCCTGTTAGGTTTGTAGGCGCCCTTGCGCATTGCGCAATGCGTGAAGTATCCCTGTTAGGTTTGTAGGCGCCAATGCGCGTTTTGCACTGACCGCCCGCCGCGCTGCAACTGAGGTGCAACGAAGGTATAATCTAAGGTTTACCTACGAGGTGGATGTAAACTACTGAAAAAACAGGTGCGCCGAAAAAAAATCGTCGACGAAGTGTCCTGAAACCGATTGGAATAGGAGCTGTAATAGTTGCATACTCAAGTTCTGTCACGTTGCAACTTGCAATCATACGAGCAGTCACGGGTGAAATTTTTCGATTCTCTACCACTCGAATGATTATCGGAATCCTTCGAATTTTTTTTTGAATAATTATTGAAAGTTTTACGAAAAGCGGAGGTTTTATGTTGAATATTATGCTCATGTATAAGAATATTTTACGGTCTTAAAGTCTCAGTAACGATAATTTGTGATATTTTTTGCATGAATCAATGCAAAGTCACGATTTTAAAGATTTCCAACATTGGTTGTATTTTTCTTCAATTAAATTTATGTATATCTTTGTAAACTCAAAAAACTAAACTGGGGAAACTCATTTTCCTGTCATCGTGAAATCGACCACAAAGTTCATTTTATTCGAACCTTTATTTTCGGACTAACCGTTCTCTCGGCTCGGTAAGAGGGCAGAGAGGGCGACCATCGAATTGCCTATTGCCTAACCAATGCAAAGTCACGACTTCAAGGATTTCCAAATAGTTGTATTTTTCTTCGATTGAATTTTCGTTTATCTTTGTAAACTCAAAATACTAAACTGGAGAAACTCCTTTCCCTCCTTTTACGGTCTTAAAGTCTCAGTAACGATAATTTGTGATATTTTTTGCATGAATCAATGCAAAGTCACGATTTTAAAGATTTCCAACAGTGGTTGTATTTTTCTTCAATTAAATTTATGTATATCTTTGTAAACTCAAAAAACTAAACTGGAGAAACTCCTGTCATCGTGAAATCAACCACAAGGCCCATTTTTTTCGAACCTTTATTTTCGGACTAACCGTTCTCTCGGCTCGATAAGAGGGCAAAGAAGGCGACCATCGGATTGCAAGCGTGCGTGTGGCAGCGAAGGAGCTGGAAGGGTCCCGGCCAGGAGTCGAGAATGAGTCGGGGAAGATAAGGGGGAAACTCTGATGGCTTTTTTATTTTCTCCCGAGTATTCCTCTCATTTTTTTCGTATTAACAAAATCACCGGAGAGCCCGGATCTCCCCGTATGTTTCACCCCGTGACTTTTCGAGTGCGAGATCGGCGGCGGTGCCAAATCGCCCCGATAGGATTTAATCCCTTCGAGAGGGATCCGGACGCGGACGTACGTGCTTACTCCGAGTCGGGCAACTCGAGTGTAATGAGCTCGGTTTGTTTTCCCGCGCGGCGCCTTGTGCATCGAATTCTGTAATTTGTGCTTTTAATGACCTCTTTTAGAGGGGCTCCCTTTGAACCGCGCTTAGACGGCGAGGGGATTTTCATGCAGGATCTCCGACAGTTTTTTTCCTTTAAAAAAAGGATCATTAGATGTGGGGTTAGAATGCACTTTATCAACCTCTATCATAGAATCAAGCTCTACTCCTCCGCAAGTTCTTGCAGATTACGTTTCGTGCAGTTTCCATATAATGATCAAAAATCTGGTTCCAGGAAAAAAGTGAGGTCCATTATCGGTGATTACTACAATTGAAGGACTTCAAGGAGAGTAAGTGCAGTGTTTGAATAAATTGAGATATTCATGAACTCAACTGAAACTAGTTTGACGGTATATTCTGCACAGGAAAAAAAACACATTGGATCTAGAGTCCAGACTCTTGAAAACATTGACAAGAAAGAATACTCTTGATTCAATCAGATTTTTGCTTAAATCAAAAGGAAATCCGTTCAAATTAAGAGGCTTGGTTCTTGATCTAAGCAAAAATCCGATTGAATCGGGAGTATTTTTTCTTTTCGATGTTTTTAAGAATCTGGACTCTAGATCCAATGTGTTTTTTCCCCAGTGTGTGAAAAATTCACAACTAAAATTGAACTTTAATTATCAAAAAGTGAGTTTAAACTTCCTTTCTGTCATGAGGTATCAATTAAATTTCGTGGCGGCAAAGTAGAAGGAAGATACACTTCAAATTTTATGCGAAGATTTCTAAAAATGTACATTTGCTCGTCACTAGATGCCGAAAATATTAACCACCATCCATCATTATTTGCAAGATTGCATATTTCATTCGCTTGAACTTTGAACTTGAATTAAGTTTTAACGGGCGTAAAACTGCAAAAATGCGTATTCCCTCTGAGGTGTTTCAAGACCTCGGCTACCATTTTAAATAATTAAAGTAGAGCGAACTCTAGTTGACATTTTCATAGAATATTCTTCCCCCGATGGGGAAAGTCATTAAAGTGTTCAAAAAATGACATTGAGCATTCTTCCATTTAAAAAATGAATATTGATAGGAATTTATCAGCGTCGCATATGGACGGCTGACGACCAGTACCGTGTAGCTACAAACTGACGATTTTGCAGAACGAAGATAAAACTTCGTCAGTTTTGTAATTTTAAGGTTAGTTTTGCAATTCTTCATACATTACATCGTCGTTGAAGCGCTCCCATAGAGTACAATAGAGTCGCAAAGTACTGGATCGCCGTTGAAGTCACTTTTCGAGGCTGTTTTGTCCAGTTCTCCGGAGACTAGTGTGCGGCGACTAGCGACGACGCATACGCAGAGACTCGCGCTCAGCGCTCCCCACTCCCGACAGTCCCGACTCGGCTCCGTTCGTCGGCTAGACACACACTGAACCAGCTAAAATGAGTGGGCCGGTAATAAGTCTGAAATTGAGTCCATATATGAATATTATCTCGGAGTAACATACATTAATGGATTCATTATGGCTTTGAATATCTATTTCAAGCAAAATTTGCACAAATTAATACCGATGGAATTAAAAAAAGTCGAAAAAACACAAGCAGTCGCTGATTTCTCCATAAGCCACCGTGTAAAAAAATGCCGGTTGGTTCACACTTGGTATAAGTCAGAAATTAAATTCCTATATGAATTTTATCCAGGAGTAATATACATCAATGGATTCATTATGACTTTGACTANAGCCTCCGTATTTTATACTGCAGAATGCAGCAAAGTCGCTAACTCTTTTTTGCGAAAATTTCCAGGTAGGCGGCGTTCTTCGTTAGCCCTCGATATTGAGCCACGCGTTTTAGCATTTTCACATCGATATATCATCGTTCCCAAGAAGAAGGAACGTAACGAAGGCCAAGCAAGGCTGCAAGACTAATTCAAATAATTCGATTTTTTGCGAGAATTTTACTACCCGTTTTCATGTTCAAAAATGCTGAATTTTGATTTTTTTATATGTTTAGTTAAAAATAGCTTTAAGCGTCCCACTAAACGTAGAGTTTGTATATCGACGGTGAAACTACCAAACCACGTATCTCGTTTGCGGTGTTTAAAAATCTACGCTCACATTTTATTTTTTTGAAGTAGACCAAATCAATATCATTCCTTGAAATTTTCACGGAATTTTCTCCGCACAAAGAGGAAAAATCACAGGAATTTTCAAGACTGGATGTTAAGTAGTTTTTCATTTAAAAAATAAAGCATGACAGGAAGTCTGCGACGTCGCAAACCGAGATACGTGGGTTGGTAGTTTCACCGTCGATTAGTGAACATTTTGCAGCGTTGAAATGGACTACATTTTGAAATTTAGAACTATAAATTCTAGCCCGGTTTAAATACAACGTATGTGCCATCAGTTTCCCTATGCGCATAAAAGTTTTTCCAGAAGAGCCAGAATTTATAATTCCAAATTGCAAAATGTAGTCCAAATATAGTCACGTTCTTTAGACTGAGAAGTGACGATATAACCTCGAACCTCTAACGTAAGGGCGTAACTGTTTTTTGAGATGACCCCTGACGTCCATGTAACATTATGCTATGCGGGACTCATAGGGAGATCGAGATACGCCCGGACTGCTGTGCTAAGGAAGAAAGCCGTATGAGCCTTCAGGCGTTGCCAAATTTCCTCTAATAAAATACGAATTTATTAGGGAAATTCTAAATATTTTTCTTCCACTTTTTCAGACTATTTTGATCGCAATTTAATCTAAAATATCTGAGAATTTTAAGGACAAATATGCACGAATGTCGCCGAAAATACATGCTTTATCAAGGGAAATCTGGCAACTCTCAAATGTTCATACGGCGTTTTTCCTTAGCATGGCACCGTACGTCAACGACGATAACTGCCGCGTAACGAGCCGATTAAGGAGTCGACTGAGAAAAGACACTCAACCATTTCTCGTGAGCTCCGTCTCGAATGTATCCGCATTCCGTTCAAAGCTCGGATGGGAATCCCGTTCCGTTTTTCCTGACAGAGCGGCAAATTGTGGGTTTTTAAGCACCCGTGAACTGTTTCCTCCCCTTTCCTTACAGCCGTCACGTCGACCCTCTTTTCCCGTAACCGCGAAATTTCTTGGTTGAAAACCCGGAGGG
>NW_017547103.1:2535798-2570984 GCF_001854935.1 Bemisia tabaci | reverse complement strand
TGCGGAACCGCGTTCAATCAAATCACCGGGACGAGACGATGTTCAGAGCCTGTAAATCAGGAATGGGTGATGGAGTTGAGCTGGTGGTATCACCGCGCTGGACGGCGCCTCGACCGATTCGTCTCTGCCCCACCCAGACTTTCACCCCCACCCCCCTCTCCAATCCGGGTTGCGGCCCGCGGTCCGTGGCTCTGACTTATCAGTAATCCTTCTGACACCAGATCATTTCAATTTGCGGCTCCGAGATTGCAATCGCTTCGAGGAATCCCTCGCGCTTCCTGTCCCGACTGACACTCCCGGTTTCTCGGATAAAATAATTCCGTTCCGCCAAGTTTCGGAACTCGATGTGACGTTACCCTCATCTTTGCTCCGGGAAAGTGCAGCCCAAAACGGCAGAGTGAAGCCTCTGTAACCGCTCGTCTCTGAGCCAGGAGTCAGAGGCTCATGAATTTAAAACGCTTCCATCATTTTTCACTTCCACCCATCGGAGGTCGGTGTCCGTTGGCTGATGAGACCCGGATAAAGCCTTCCATTGGTCGCGGGAAATTGTAATCGCCCGGTCGCAAGAAGAGCAATTCTGTGCGTGAGTCGAATCGCCCCTTACAACGGTTTTTGCAGACTTCTCAGTTGGACTGCATTTTGCAATTTGGAACTATAAATTTTAGCTTGTCTGAAAAAACATTTGTGTGCATAGGGAAACTAATGGCACACATGTTGTTTTTAAACCGGGCTAAAATTTATAGTTCCTAATTGCAAAATGTAGTCCAGTTGAGCATTGTTCAGTGGCGTGGCGTGAATGATCGATTGTCGATATCTCGCCATTTGAAGCTATGATAAAGAATCGATTATTGAGGTGTTCGCTGCGAACCCCCTGTTTATCGATCCTTTTTCATAGGTTTAGATGGCAAAGCAATCGATGTATCGCAAAGCACGCCACGCCACTGGCATTGTTTTCTTCCTACCCTGTATTGTTCCAAATGTAAACAATTTGCCATAGCCGAGCCAAAGCATCAAGATTGAGGTTGCCATATTTTAGTATCGTAGAGACTGCTACGGTACCGTGTAGTGCGCGATTTGACTTACGTAGGCCATTGCGTTTTCATGAGCGGGATGTTAAATTCACCTGTCCAGAAACATTAAATATCTTGGTTGGGAGTTAGTTTTAGTAATTTTCAATGCGGAAATCGTATTTTTCGTAAAATTTTGGTCAAAAAATATGTATCAGAATGCTTAATTTCGTAACTTTTCTAGTGGTCCCTACTAGTGGTCCCTACTAGTGGTCCCTACTAGTGGTCCCTACTAGTGGTCCATTGATCATTTCCAGAGTTTAGGAAATATTATCTACACGGGGGAAAAAAATGCTGAAGTACATACCGCATGTTAAAAATCTGCCTACAACTCTTGAATTTTGATTTGAACGCTACGACTGTTAATTCAACGTAGCTAGGATGTTACGTTAACAGCCAGAGTGTCCATAACAACATTCAAGAGTTGCCGCGCAGATTTTTAACATCCGGAATGTCACCTCAGCAAATCTTTTTTCCGTGTATGAAACCCCCATTGAGTCGTACCTACTTCAGGTATTCACACACGCTCGATAGACAAATAGGTAAATCATCTGAGGCTTGCCGTTTTACTGATGAATATTGATTTTAAACATTTGTCCCTTAGGAAGCACTTTAAAGGTCTCACAACAATCAGATAAAAAGGGGCTTTCTAGAGCGATGTCTCAACATGGCCGAAAGCTGGGCCGGTCAGCTACACGGAAGCACCGCGACACGAGACAAAATGAAAAATTCAGGGAAGGATCTCTTTTAATCTGTTTGTTCCGGTGTGGGGAAGCAGGAATTTCAATATTGAACGGGGCAGGGTTGTTTCTTTAAGGGTATTTTTGTCACCCTCCCCCGCTTCCGCCCTCGGCCGGCTAGAATCCCTGACCCGAACGCCTCTTTAAATTTGTGAACCTCCGGTCGGACGAGCGCGGCGTCCTGAAAAATCATTTATTTCCTGGAACTCGGCGAGGAAGGGCGGGCGAATCTTGCCGGAGGCTTGAGCGGCCAGCGTAAATATTCGGCGCTTCAAAGTTCTTTTCCTGGCTAAAGTTTATGATTTTCAAACTTGTGAAAGGATCCCCGCCTCTGTTGCTAGATTTTTCAATATTGAGAGCTCCTGTATTTGTAAACGCACGGACGGACAGTATTTACAAAGAACGGAACGTATACTGTCGGGTTACGGAAAAGAGACGCAAGTGCAGTCTGGGATGAGCCTTGAGACACGTAAAAGCATGTGCTGATCATGGCTCATACTAAAATTCACTTACGGTTATCTTCCACCAGTGGCGTGGCGTACTTTGCGATATATCGATTGTTATGCCATTTAAACCTATGGAAAAGGATCGATAAGCAGGGTGTTCGCAGCGAACACCTTAATAATCGATTCTTTGCCATAGGTTTTAATGACATAACAGTCTATATATCGCAATTCACGCCACGCCACTGTCTCCCACACGCAAAAAAATAGTCGGTGCTGATGACAGAACCTTCCATTCACAGGGCTCCTGTTTTTTCTGTGTTATACTTACAGAACTTTTCTATTGTGAGAACAGAACTTCGGTCGTGAGCACAGAGTACTCGGTTCTCATGACGGAAACTTCTGTAGCTGTAACAAAGAAAGTGCGCAGGAGCCCCATGAACAGAACTATTTTTTCAGTGCATGACACGACAGAATGGTGGAAGAAGTACCTCTGTATTCTGTATTATTGCCGCCCTACAGAAGAGAACCGTTAGTGAATTCTGGGATGAGCCTCGAGACACATACGAGCATGCGCTAACCATGGCTCATACAGGAATGGTCTAACTGCTGTCTTTCGCATCTCGGCAGCGTAGATCACTTGTTAAGGGAAAATATTGTTATGTTTATGCTGCTCCTCGATTGGTGTACCAGTGTACCTTTTACGGGTTTTTAAGGACCATTGTAAACACACCCGACTCTGAGGAGTTTGTTTCTTTTTCAGGAAGAGATGAATGATATCCACGAGAAAAATGTAATTTTCGGGGAGAATGTCCGTTGAAGTTTGTTTAAAACTTCTTTTAGAGGTTGGATTTAAAAAAATATTTTCACGTCTGGAACTCTGTCAAAATATCGTCCATTGTTCATATTGGTCCAGAACTTTGGATCCACGAAGGCTTTAAACTCGCAGACCAACCAGAGGATGGCGAACTCTTACGCGGGCACTCTAAAAGGATTTACCATAAGTGAAGCAATTAGATTTAACAGACATGAAATGGTATCAGTCAAAGTCACATCATCATTTTCTAAGCAAGAGATTGACACCGTATTCTAGAAAAACAAAATGAAACAAACTTTCCCAAACGTCATTAGCGCTACCGATGCGATTTTCAGAAAAACGGCCTTATTCTGCAGTTGTACACGGTAGGTGAAAACCATAAAATCAGAAGTTTTTTTAAGGCCTTCGAATCTGACCCTCTGGAACGTTGTTCTGCCATAAGATATATTCTAGCGTCGGCAATAATAATCCATTGAGACCTCATTTTTGAGATGGCGCTGTTAGAAAATGATCGGTTTACTTGAAAATTCGACACCGCCGCAGGAGGAAGAGCGGCGAGAAACATTTTCGCTTGTCCGCGAGAAGGGCTGCGATGGACCCAGAGGGTTGCGGCTTTTTTTCGCTGACCCGAACCAGCTTTATATTTTAAGAGCACTCTAATGTAAACTTTTGGGCCTCATTAGTGCCCTATTCCGGTGGGTCACATCTCAACGTATTTATGCTAAAAGGAACTATATGTACAGGTTTTGCATGTGACATAATGGCTTTTAGCATAAATAATCCATCTTAGGGGTCCGGTCGGGTCGAAATCCCGGTTTTTGCGCTCCAGATCCGGGAACACATGGATATTCCTCGGACGCCTCTTTTCCTCAGAGGTATCGTACGGCCCACGTTATGATAAAGGAAGGCTTAAGGAGGCCTTTGAGGTGGCCATTAAAAAGAAAAGTAATTTTTTACGAACCTCCAGTGGAAACCAACGGTATAACTTCAAAAATATTTATTTGCAGAGGATTGCAATTGAATCAAATGATTACTCATGCACTGGGAAAAAAAAAACACATTGGATTTAGAGTCCAGACTCTTGAAAACATTGACAAGAAAAAATACTCTTGATTCAATCAGATTTAAGCATAAATCAAAAGGAAATCCGCTCAAATTAAGAGGCTGGGTTCTTGATTTAAGCTTAAATCCGATTGAATCAAGAGTATTTTTTCTTGTCGACGTTTTTAAGAGTCTGGACTCTCAATCCAATGTGTTTTTTTCCAGTGTGTATGTAACGAAGCCCCGTTTTTCAACTTTTCTTCCAAATCTAAGTGAAAGCGCACTAGCTGTACAAAGTCGAGCATTGCGAGTTCACATCTCGCGCCATCGCGCCTTCAATATTTCAGACGCAACACGGGCATCCATCCAGCACAAATGGTTGTATCTCCGCGCCGTCATCAACGCGCGTGCACTTGCTCATTTCCATATTGTTCGCTTCAAGGGCTACTTGAGCGGTACAATCGAAGATAGCAGAGACGAAACGAAATTTGTGGCTTTCCAAAGCAAAGGCTTTTTCTAGTAGTGCGTAGTCCAATTCATCATCCGTGATTTTTTTAACACTCGGATAGCTTTCAGGGGTATGAAGGTCTCGCTCTGAAGGCTTTATTTAAGAGAAAACCTTCTGATCGAACAATTTTCCGGCAGAATATCTCTTCCCCGTGGACATACTCCGACGGTCGCGTAATCGATTTATTCATGCGAGTAAATTTACTTCACATAAATGAAATTCCGTCTCATCATTTGCGGATGTACCGCACCTATTATGTAGTATCGACGTTATTTCGTTGTAGCGGAGCTCTGTATCGCAACAATTCAGTTTTTTTTTTTTTTTTACCGAGGGCATAAACCCGTGCGCTATTTCCCACAAAAATTCAATTCCCTCTTTCCAATAAGGAGAAACCCGTCGTTTTAAACCCAAGATACGACACTCACGTGCAAGATCTTTTTCTTGAAGATTTTTATTTTTCCGCCAGAATCCCTACCTCCGCCACTTTTTATTACCTTCCCCGCCTCCCACCGTAGCTGGGAGGGAATAGTTTTATTGGAGTATTTGATTAAGTTTCATCCTGTGCACCTCGAATTCACTCGAACCGAACGAGAGAGGGTAGTGCGCTCTCTTTGTTACTGCCAGCGTTCGGGAGGGGAAGGGTGGATCGGGAAGAGGAGCTTTTTATTGTAACCCCAAAAAATTGTTAGTGCGTTCATTCGCAGTGCTTCCAACCCTACTTCAGCCGAAGTGCACTTCTCCTGAAAGTGTACTCTTAGGCAGTTGCATAGCAGTGGCGTGGCGTGAATTCCGATGTATCGATTGTTATGCCATTTAAACCTATGAGAAAGAATCGATTATTAAGGTGTTCACAGCGAACACCCTGTTTGTCGATCCTTTTCCATAGATTTAAATGGCATAACAATCGATATATCGCAATTCACGCCACGCCACTGTTGCATAGACCGAGACAAACATACTGTCGTCTTGAGGAAAAACGTCGTATACATTCTTGGATGTAGCCAAATTTCTTTCGAGGAAATACACTTTTTCTGTGTATCACATCAAAAAATGAGATTGTTTTAAATACGTTTTATCTTCATCCTTAAGAAAGAAATGCTTAAGAAATGAAATAAAAAACTATTTTAAGCACTCTTAGAAAACAATTTGCGCATACTGAGTACTGGAAACCTTTTCGAAATGTTGAATAAAAGATTTTTTTAAATTTTTAAATGATAAGACTCACAGATTTTCAAAACCTTTTAAACCAGTTTTTTAAACAACCTAAACATATACAAAAAAATATTTGATAATTACTTTTATGACAATTTCAAAAAGGTTTTTTAAAACTTTTAAAAATATTTTTAAAGTTTTGAGGATAACTTTTACATGTCCTAATATATTTTCTTGTTCTACAAAATTTTGAAAATGATTAAAAAATTACTACCAAACAGTATAAGAATTTGCAAAAATGTCATCATATTTTATCTTTATAAACGTTTTAACGTCGTTTTTGAGATTGAAATTGTTAGTTTTTTCGCCATTTTATAGGAACGTTTCAGAAGCATATGGCCTCCTGAGATATTGTAAAAAACATATTTTACCACTCATTGTGTCATCAGTGTATGGAAAAATTATGCTCGCAATTTTTAAGAAAACTTCACTTCCATTTGAATTAACTGAATCTTAAAATTTCAAGGAAAAATGTTCATCATTTTTATCTGAAATGAAAATTTTATCAGTGGAAATTTGACAACATAAGAATGGACAAACGACGATTTTTTTGAGCATGGCAGACTACTGTTTGAAGGTTTCAGGTAAACCTCACCTGCTCGATGATTATTTCTTTCCCCGATTCGATTTGCTAAACACACGTTACCAAACTGAGGTATCACGAACATCAAACTGTCATGAATACATAAAATTTATGATACAGAAACCCTTTAATTATCCATCCATTCATCGGTTCGATTTAAACACAATTTTCCAACAACACACAACTAGTGCTTTTAGTACTCAATGTCTCCGTTAGAGCGCCTCAATAGACGCGCCGTTTTCCCAATTGCGTGACTTAACAAACGATGTTTGATTAATTAATTACATAATGAGCAATATGGCTTTATTGGTGTCTTAAAATATTGATTGATGGAACCAACACGTTATAAGTTAAATAGAATTTTTAATCGATCGGTCTTTATCTACCTATGTCACGACAAACGAGCTAACATTATAATTCCCTGCAAACCTTTTGAATATTTTTTACTAGCTTCGACTTCAGCGCTAAATTAAGTGAAACCGTATTCACACCGAGACAACCGATTTTTCAGCATGTGATAAAATACAGAATTTCTTTTAAAATTTTATAATTTAAATATATGGTAGGCATTTGAAGAGGGAGGGAGAAACAAGAAGAGTCCGTAGTTTTGATAAATTATTTCTCGCAAAATATCGAAAATTTGCAAGCTCTTCGCCGTTAATTTGCAAAATTTCTTAAATTGTCAAAATTTGACTATCTCCATAATTTGACTAATTGCCTGCGACACAAACAAGTTTAAGACTAAGTAGAACCACAAAAAACTTTTAGGTCTCTTGTGCGTGTAATATTCTCCACGTTGAAGAGAAATAGAAAACATGCTGCTGACGGGAGAGTGAGATGCTTTTCTCCGCTCCTTGAACCGTTATCGAATGACTTTGATCGATAACTCCCTATGTTAACAATTCTATATCTCGATCAAGGTCATTCGATACTTCCCTATCTTAACAATGCTATATCTCGACCAAGGTCAACAATCGATTCAAGAATCGAGCCACAAAGAAGCCGCTCACCGTCATGATTTACTGTAGGAAGTGTATGTGATGCATTGACGAATAGAACTGATCCTCCTAAATGAGGTCATTAGGGACTATAATCCGTCTTCGGCGGCCTAAACCCACTCTACGTGACCAAAATAGGTCACCGCTTAAGCCGCTAAGTAACCTCAGCAATCCAACTGACTTAAAACACAACTAGTCATCGTTGCAAATTTCCCCGCCGGGGACTGAAGTCCGCTGCGATAACCAGGTGACATCTACCTTAGTGATTCACTGGAAAAAAGTCTCTTGCATACAAAGTCTGGAAACTTAAAAACTTAAAGTCTTAAAAACTTTATAAGAAAGGATACTCTTGATTCAATCGGATTTTTGTTTGAATAGAAAGGAAATCCGCTTTAATTAAAAGTCTTGGCTCTCGATTCAAGAAAAAATCCGATTGAATTGAGAGTATTTTTTCTCGTCAAGTTTAAGGATCTGGACCAAGAAGAAAAGGATTTCTGGAATTTTTGGATTCTGAAATTGAATATCCAAGAGACTTTTTTCTCAGTGTTTTTTCATATTTTTACGTTCATACTTTTCTCCAACTTTTTAGCGCTTAAATCATGACAGCATTGTATTCTTTGACCAAGCCACTCTGCTCGAGCCTCAGCTTCAAACGAAATAAAGGCGTGGCGTGCTTCACGATATATCGATTGATTGGACATTTAAACCCATGGAAAAGGATCGATAGGGAGTGGAGGACAAGGCTCCTTAGTGCAGTTTTTGCTATTTCGAGAAATACGTGTTTGAGGTTTCGAAATTACATTGATCCTCATGTCGGAAGGACAGTTTAAACTAACTTTTTGAATCTTAAAAATTAGAATTTGTGAGCGAGTTCTTCACAGAATATGCATGAAGACTAGTTTTACTTGAAATCATTAATATATCTATTTTTTTTAAAAACTGCACTTATGCTCCTTGTCCTCTAAGCCTTTCTATTGAGATAAAACTGATAAATTTGATTTTATCCCGAGCTACACACAAAAATGACACCTTGCTTTCTTTTCTGGGGAGAATATAAGGTGACTGAAAGTATCACTGTCTCCACCCGCCTCTTTTTGTAGCTGGCTTTCCCTCTTCACGCCTTCGCCGATACTTCACTCGCTGCTCCACTTCTCTCTCTCCTTCTTGTATTTTACCTTCATTTACCCTTCATCCTCACGAGTGCGCACTTGAACCAAAAAACAAAACCTTTTTGAGCTGGCGACTGGTGCAAAACCAGAGACCAAAATCGAGAATTGCTTCAATCTCAAGTCGTCGAGAAGTTGAAACATTTATCCTGGCTCTATTCTTCAAGGCGCGTCGTGCAGGTTTTGTAGACTGTGATTTCATATAAAATGTGTGCCACGTGAATGGAAAAGATGAATCCATCGAACGTGTCAGTCTTGAATGACAACCAAGTGGGACTCTGTAGGGCAGGTCTCTTGAATTTTCGACCATTTAATGTCCTTTTCTAGATTCCTTGTTTTCGTATGAGTAAAGACTATGACCCCTCACGATGTCACATGTATTAACTTTGGTTATCAGGACCGAAAACTTTGGGGTTCCATATATGAATAAAGTTCGGTTTTTGTAATTGAAGGATTCTCTGTTGTGTAGTTTTTTCCTTGTTTTAAGTTGGACGTATATATCCTAAAAGTAATTAAAGGCGTATAGGAAAATGGGGTGTGCTCGTGCAAGCTGCTGACGTATTTAAACAAAAAAGAACTACATCTATTTTGACATGAGCCCTATCATGCATGTATTCTTACGGATCTCAGGGCTCATGTCAGAATTGATTTAGTTTTTTTTTGCATAAGAAACAATGTAAAAAAGGACGTGACTCCTTTTGAGAAAATGGAAAAGTGGGATTTTACATTCTACCAAACGGAACTAACTATAAGGGAACCAACTGAATGCGGCACTCATGAGCCGTGGGCATGGAAAAAGAGAGTTGTGGACAGGGCTCATGAGTTGAAGACTCAGATAATCGTCTCCATCGATGCCGCTGACGTCACTGGCGCTTTAAAATTCCAATTCATTCTCACGGCCCTCAACTATCGAGCATTCTTCTTCCTTCCCACCCGTCTCTGGTTTCTTTTAGCATAAATACGTCCAATTTGTCCGATGGTCTCTAAAAAATGGTAAAATCAATTTGCAATCAAGTATTGAGTTCAAATGCAGCATTGTCATTCTTTGATAATATTTAAATCCCTCTAAAAATTTTCAAAAAATCCTCGCATCTCCGATGCAATGGCGTTCCTCTTGTTCCACTTGAGCGCAATTGAGCCCCAATAATAATATGGAATCATACGGACACTAGAGTTCGCACAACAAGATCAATTACACCCTCGGGCAAGTACTACATATATCATATTTTCCAGTTTTTTGACCCCCTCCACTCTCTTGTAAAGTACCCCGTCACCAAACTCCTTACCATCTCTTTAAATTATGTAAGTGTGGCTTAAAACCTTTTTCTCTCAATTTTTCTCCTTATAAGAAAAAAAAACGCAGTAAACTTATAAAATAGCAAAAAAAAATCTTGCATTGGAAAATTTCTTGCATACCTTAAAACGGGGGGGGGGCAGTTGGAGTATGACGAGGGGTCATACCCCAGCCCCTCATAAAACCCAGTAATCCAAGTTAAGACCCCTCCCCCTTAAGTGTCTTACGTAAATACTTGAACGGCCCCTTACATCGTTATTCTGCCGTGCTAAGGAAGAACGCAGTATGAACATTCGAGAGTTGCCAAATCTCCTTCAATTAAATTTTTATTGCGAACAAAATCATATGAAAAATTGGAAGGAAAATATTCATTAGTTTACCAGGAAATTCGTGTTTTATCAAAGGAAATTTGGCAAAGCCTGAAGGTTCATACGGCGTTTTCCTTTAGCACGGCAGTATTCCCTTGACGTAAGGGTGCAACTCAAGAAGTTTAGTTACGTCAGAAGAGCGGCGAAATGAGAGAGGTCACGGGCTAAGGGTCGACCTGACCGCTAACGAGTCAAAAAACAGCGCAGTTTACGAATGTTAATGGCATTAAATTTACGTATTTAAACAAAAAAGAACTATATCTATTTTGCCATGAGCCCTATCATGCATGTATTTTTATGGATCCGAGGGCTCACGTCAGAATTGATTTAGTTTTTTTTTATTCAAATGCGTCCAAATCTATCTCGGATTCCGGTGCTGCACTGTCTCACTCCCAATCAGGTAAACTTATAATATTCCCCCGCGCCCCGCCGCGAAGGGTTTTTTTTTTAAAAAAAAAGGGGGGGGGCAAAAACACTCCATAAATATTTCAGCCGTGCTCGCATAAATTTTCTTTGAGTCCCCAAACGGAAACGGCTGAGGAGTTGACGAGTCGAAGTGTATGAATGGCGCGAGCATTAGTGCATCTCATCAAAGTCACCCGAAGCCCCGAGCTCCGAGACGACCGGGGGGAGGGGGGAGGGGGTTGTGGGGGGGCAAAGTTCACGATTACCGTTTCTAGATGTCGTTATAGAGGTCCTCGGCACTGGCTGTCCCCAATCCCGCACCCCGCCCCCCGCGTTATCGTCCCCTCGCAGCCACCCCGTCCCCCGCCTTCGCGCTCGGCGTTTTGAATGTTCCTCGCACGAGTGGAAAACCCTCAAAGAACCTTCACGGATTTGAAAAGCGTGCACGGCTCGGGGTTGCCACGAGAGCCGGATGGAAGGTGGGAAAAAATCTTCCCGGGAAATCAGCCGCTCGTGGATTATGAGGCGTGGTGTGGGGAGGGGGGTGTAGATCGGCGATTTTGGAATTTTAAAATTTGGATGTGAGGGTCGTAATGTATTGTCAGGTATCGAAGGTGAACATCGTAATACACGAATCTCGATGCGCGACGGAGCAGATTTATTTTTTCAAATTCGGACGTATTTCAGTGGCATGGCGTGAATTGCGATATATCGATTGTTATGCCATTTAAACCTATGGTAAAGAATCGATTATTAAGGTGTTCGCTGCGAACACCCTATTAATCGATCCTTTTCCATAGGTTTAAATGGCAGATCATTCGATATATCGCAAAGCACGCCACGCCACTGACGTATTTCTACTGAGCGGAACTGTAGACGAGTGGGAAAGATGACGTGTGCTCTAGAGAGCTGCATAGAAAACAATGATAAAGTGGGCGTGATTCCGGGGAAATGGAAAAGCGGGATTTTACTTTCTACCGAACGGAACTAAGCGCCAGCTGTATGCGGTACTCGTGAGCCGTGGGCATGGAAAAAGAGCGTTGTGGACGGGGCTCACGAGTTAAAAGACTTGGATCATCGTCACCGCTGACGCCACAGGCGCTTTATAATTCCCATTCATTCTCATTGCCCGAGAACTAAGGAGCACGCCCCCTATTTCCTACACGCACATAGTTCTGTATGGTAGAAACTCGTAAGCAAGGCTATACATTTCCACCATCTCACTACTAGACTAACTGTATAGCGAGAGTATGGACAGATCGCTTCATGGAGGTCTTCAGGGCCCAAAAGTGCAGCCATCCCTCTAATCAACTTCTACCACACAAAATTTCACTGTCAATCTGCAGAGTCTGCAAATTCCAATTCTAACCAAGATGGCCAAGAATGTACAGAAATGAGCGTTCTTCCGCAAAAATGAGTAAATTTATGCAAAAACTGAGTCAAATACACGCTTTATAAACGACGGTTCGTAACAATATATTAGTAAATCGTTCTGGATAATTGAAATTCATAGGTTGGCTGCATTTCTGGGCCCTAACTTTATTCGCAGAAGCATCGTTGAAGGCCTGATGGATTTTCGGAGTTTCACATCTGTCCATACTCTCGCTACACAGGCACTCTACTCACCACAAGGGAACTTAGCAGACAAATAAAGCTTTTTTTTTGTAAATGTGGCTACGCAGTGCGTATGGAGCTCGTCATCCGCGCTGGATGTCTTCAGCAAGGAGGCCGGGGTTTAAGGAGCGAAATAAAAGCTCGCTTTTCATTCTCGTATGAGCGTTTTCGTGTCGTTTAGTCAGGAGCGAACCTGCTCGAGGACTGCAGAGAATGGGGGCTTCGAAAACTGGATCCATCGTTCCGCGGAAATCTTTTCAACTTGCGCGCATTTTACAGGATGTGTGGGAGCCATTACCGCCGAGGGTACCTATGGGTAATTAATTACTCACTATCGTGAATCCTGCCCGGGACAGGAAGTTTGAGACTCGGTTGGAGACATACGGGTACCAAGCTCAAGTTGGATGGTGGACCCACAACAAGTGACAGTCAGAATAAGTTTGAAACATGGCAATTTGTTAGTCCGAGTCAGTGGCGTGGCGTACTTTGCGATATATCGATCGATCTGCCGTTTAAACCTATGGGAAAGGATCGATAAACAGGGTGTTTGCAACGAACACCTTAAACATCGATTGTTTATCATAGCTTTAAATGGGAAAATATCTAAAATCGATCATTGACGCCTCGACACTGGTTCGAGTCATTTTCGCAGTCCATCTCCTTGTCCTAGCTTAGCTTATTCTATTTCCGGGGGATTTCTCCGATACGGAACTCTGAACACTTCTGGTAGTTCTGGTTATTGATTGCGTGTGTTTGACACGAATAGTGGCAATCAAAATTAGATCGCACTGGTCGTATCTCGACGTCTCTTTTTTTTTGTCCAACTATTTGGATTTTTTTTTTTTTTTTGCAATAAGGAAGCACTATCGCTGGCTCCTCCGCGAAAGCACCTTTCTGCATACGGAAACCATTGGCATTTATATTGTCTCTAAAATGGACCAGAAATAGTGGTTCCGTATTCTGCCGTGCTAAGGAAGAACGCCGTATGAACATTCAAGAGTTGTCACATTTCCTTCGATGAAATGTTCATATTTAAGGACAGTTATGAATACTTTCCCTTGAAATTTTCAGGATTTTTCAGTGGAATTGCTAGCAAAATTATCTGAAAAATTGGGAGAAAAATATTCATAAGTAGACCAGGAAATTCGTGTTTTATCAAGGGAAATTTGGCAACGCCTGAAGGCTCATATGGCGTTTTTCCTTAGCACGGCAGTATTAGTTATAGAACATTTTGTCAACGGTTTTTTGGCCGCGCACCTGTTTTGTTTATGCTGGTACTTTACATCCACGCGTTTCTTCGGCAAGGGGGTTTTGGTCCTCTTACCAATTAAAACCCAAATTTATTGGTCCACGTGTGAACCTAAGCGAAAATTGCTCTCAACGTTTTGTATGAAAATTTATAATGTCTTGGAACAATGAGGGTTTGCTGGTTTATTTTATTTTTATTTTATTTTATTTATTTATCTATTTATTTATTTATTTATTTATTTATTTATTTTTTTGATCCAACGGAGAAAAATATTTAATTGACAGTTTTGGTAAAAACGGGGGAGCGTCAATTCCATGAGGGAAAATTCACTAAAATTCTCTACACCTCTTTCGTGCAACAAGCTTTAATTGTCTTCAAGGAAATCCCATCCTGTTATACCTGAACCGGATAAACCTTTTGATTTACCTCAACTAAAGGCTCTTAGATTTTTCCTGTGTTCGATAACTTCGCGACGCTCGGAGCCATACTATTTCACCACAGAGGTGTTGCACAGTATCGCACGAGATTGAAGGCACCCTAGCGTATCATGATTTAATGGCATCTTTCAAAAGCACGAAGTTCCTTCGCATACTAAATTAAGCGACGACGACAAAAAGAGATCAGAGGTAAAAAAGCTTTTTAAGTCCCAGTATCTGTATTCAATAACGTTTAGCATGATTTTTTACCTTCGTTTTAGGAAAAAGTGGCTTGATTCAAGCAGAAATATGCTCAAATTTACCGCCAAGAAGATTTCCTAATGAATCCATGAAGAAAATAATGCTTTCTCAAAGAAGAAAATATGCTTATATGTAAAAAGAAAAGTCACATCAAGCAGAAACCCGTTTTTATTCAGCTATTTTATTCTTAATTCAAAATAGAATCCTCTTGACACTCAAAATTGTTTCTGCCTAAATCAAGTCACTTTTTTCTTTAATGTAATTCAAAAACTATGCTAAACGTCATTAAATACGGATGCAAGGACTTGGTGAGTTTTTGGACTATCGCTCTCTTTTTGTGCCATAGTATCTTGATTTATTTTGCGAGGAGAGCTCCGTACTCTTAAATGCCTGTCACTCTTGATACGTCGGAGCACCTTCAATTTCGTATGATACTGTGCAACACCTCTGTTGCGAAATAGTTGCTTGAAGCGCCGCGGCATGCCGTAGCGGGCGAGGGCGACCAGCGCGACACGCGCATTGGCGCCTACAAACCTAACAGGGATACTTCACGCACTGCGCAATGCTTGAAGTATCCCTGTTAGGTTTGTAGGCGCCAGTGCGCATGTCACGCTGGTAGTAC
Organism: Bemisia tabaci; assembly: GCF_001854935.1. Classification (NCBI taxonomy): domain Eukaryota; kingdom Metazoa; phylum Arthropoda; class Insecta; order Hemiptera; family Aleyrodidae; genus Bemisia; species Bemisia tabaci. The sequence continues at coordinate 2,556,180 of NW_017547103.1, read as the reverse complement.
GTCGTTTCCGCTGTGTTTAGCTCAAATATTTAAACTCACGGAGTCAGCATTTTTCAGTTCTTAATTTTGAAATGTTCGCACACTCCGCTTGGATTATTCTCATTTATATTGATGAAAAAAATAATTTTTTAAAGGAAAATAGACTGTATGTTTTGTAATTATTAAGGTGTCTCCGTGTCAATTTTAATTATTTCCAAAGCACTTGGAACACACACGTGCAATTTTGGTCCAAAATTTTTCTGATTTCGGCATGGAATCAGGAGAGGAATCGATAAGATTTTCAGTTAGAAGTGCCCCACATTTTCTCGGTAAAAATTCAATTTGCCAGAGAAAATTTGGCGACATTGAAATGTAGTTACTTTCTTACTTGAGGGGAGCGAAGCATTGAATGTAATTGTCTCTCTCCTGCAGAAATTCTTTTCTGGATGCCAAATGCGTCATTTTGGTCGAAATTAGAGACTTCAGACAGACTTCATTTTCCAACAAGGTTCTATTGTTTCCAGGTCATATTAGAAAGAACAAGTAAGTTGTTAATTTCCCTTAGCAGATGAGTGATTTTACAGTTGATCCAGATTTCTGTTTTACGAGATCAGTCAAGAAGGTCATTTTAGTAAAGAATGGGGTGGCTTCTTTTCAAACAGTACGATTTAATTACAATTAAAATCAATCACCTTGCCGTGCAAGACAATTTACTTAATTTTTACTCGAAGGATTCGTCGAATCCACGACGGCAACGCAGTTGCCACTTGAGTTTACCAATTCATTATAACTTTTTAGAAAGCGTAATGGTTTTCATATCGGTAAGAAAGGTTGAAGAAATCAGGCTATATCATTTTTTTTAAAACTACGTCTAAATGCTTTTCAAAAAAATGATGCGGCCTAACGGTATGATTCGTACTGGAATTTTATATCAACAGTGAAATTTTCAAGCACCGTGTACTTCTGTTTGCGACGCGGCGTTGCTGCACTCGTAGACCTTAGATCAAACTTTATGAATGTGTCGGCACTACTAATCAAAGTTGTTCCGAGAAAACGGCTGTAAATTTTCTCGTTGTTATGAAGAATATTCTGTGCAGATTCGTCTTTCATTGAAAAAATGAATCAGAAATTAAAGGAGAATTTTGGGAGGAAATCGAGAAAAGTGGTTTGGGAATTTTACCATCAATTTTAATTTTATCAATAACAAAAAATGTAATCACCGGTTAAACTCTTAGAAAGAGGTGACAAGCCCGGACCAAAGCTAAGCATAGTAGTGCTGCCGTGGTAAGAAATACCGTTGTATCAGTCATCAGGTGTTGCCGAATTTCCTTTAACAAATCACAAATTTCCAGGAAAAATTGCGAACATTTCTCTTCCGATTTCTCAGAGGATTTCGTCCCTAATTTGGTCTGAAAAATCTGAAAATTTCAACGAAAAATATTCATAACTCTCTTCAAGAATAAATATTTTTGAGAGGAACTTTGGCAACATTCAAATGCTCATACGGCGTTTTTACTCAGCACGGCGGAGTGTGATCGCTGCAAGTGTACCAAGTCCTTTGATGAGGCTCAGCAACTCCGGGCAACTCGCACCGTGTAAATATTCTCCAAAAGAGGCAAAGGTTTCGCTTCTCTCAAACAACTTGAATTAGGGTCTAGGAAGGACCTAGCTCCACTTTACATACACAGACTCAACAAAAAGTGTCCGAGCGCCAAAATAAACTAATTAAAATGTAATCAGACCTTTGCGGGCTCCTCCTCAGCGGTGCCATGTCTCTTATAGAATTTGCTCGATTTGTATAGATTGGCATGAAGCATATTCTAAAAACCGGCAACGTTGCCACGCTGTTGCGTAAAATGCACAGGGTGCCTTCTCTGCCTCGCTACGCAAGAACGCCGTAAATCCATCAAGATTCTCCCTCGTTTTTTGGAACTTAACACTTTATAAAATCAGAATTTTTTTACCCGTGTACCTCAAATTTTCAGGTTTAGTTCTTGATAGTATTTGCGAAAGACATTGCCCCAAGGCACACACGTTTTTCTGCTATGATACATTGTTTCCAAAAAATGTAAAAAGGCGTTTACGGTGTTTTTGCGTTGCACGGCAGTTATAGAGGTGTGCGGATATTGTATTCTGAGCAGGAAGAGTAAAACTATGGAAGAATTTAAGTATTCTGTCCCTTGCGCAAATACATTCAATGTTGCTAACCCTCTTTTGATAATTTTTTGGGATGTTAACGGTGGGAAAAATAGAAAATAACCTAAACGGCGCTGCCCTTTAGACCAAAGATGAATGCTCCGCATGAAAGAGAAAAAGTAGGAATGCAATAAATGTAGCACAAGAGTGCAGAAGAAGGAGGTATAGCGGTTTTGCGGAATAACGTGGACTAACTGCTTTTTTGTCGAAAATCATTTTTTGTGAGCTCCTTTACTTTCTCAAAAGTCTCGATTTTTTTTACAATCATAACAAATTTTGCTGCATTATGTAAATCGCTTTCATTCATTTAAATTAGATCCTTAAATTTTGAAGGAAACTCAATTTTAAATTTTCATGCATTACTACTTTCTTCGATAATACAGCCCCATTTAGGGTGCTAAATATAACATCATTAAACTACCATACTTTTTTTTAAAGGAAGCATATACCAATATTCTTGAACGGAACATTAAAATAATGTTTTTCCTCATATTGCGGAAAAATAACGGCAGATTTTAAAGTTTATATTCGTTTACCCGCGTACAATTGGCAATAAAAAGTTGCAACGTCGCAAATGGAGACATTAATGTTTTTACCTCTCCGTCGGTGATACAACCTTGTATAACTGCGCACGTATTGCAGTGTAATATCAACGGCAATCGTCATCCTCTGCCATCAAGTTGAAGAGATACTGTAGAAGGCGCTCACAGCAACTATTCCACCTCAGAGGTATTGCACAGTATCAGGTGAAAATGAAGGCGCGCTGACGTTTCTTAATCAACTGGTACCGATTACCGCTGTGTAGAGTCCTACTCATCCCAAGATGTGCGGCTCCTGTTCAATCGATTTTCTCGAGACTTGGTAACAGGCGGCACTTTTTTGACGGGAAAATTGAATTTCAACTCAAATTTTCAAAAGCAAAAATCCATAATGGCGGATGTGACCTAAAATGCTGATCGAATTTTTTTTAATTTGGTATCAGGGGGTAGTTTTTTATGCACATGTCGATTTTTTAGTCAAAATCTCAAAATTCAGAAGTCCAAGATGACAGAAGGGACCTAGAATGCTATCTCGGCGCCTTCGAAATTACCCGACTTTGCAATCGAGGTACCTCTTCTTTCAGTTTCAAAATCGATGTACTCTCAGCAAATTTAGACCTCAATATCTGCGCGCTCCTCAACTTTTTTGTGTTGAAACTGCTGGTTTCTTTATTCCTGTGTTTATGTTTTTAATCCTTTCTCGAAGAAAGTTACATCATACATAAAAAGCAAGCTGATAATTACACTGATTGTCACTTATAGTACATTTCGGCGCAACATCAACTCCTCGGGTCCGCTTACTTTCAGAGCAATAAAATTTAAGCTCCGTTCTTTTTTTCGTCCGAAGGTTCCTACTATTAGTGCTTACGGACGTTCCTTGGAGTCAGGAAGCATCAAGTCTCGATTTCCTATCGTTTACAAGACTCTTTTCATTAGTTCCTGTTTCTACGACGCTCAATGACGGCGAATAACCTCCCTGATCCTTTAATCAGAGGGTTAAAAATGTTTTCATCTCAAAACATTCTCCGCGTGGCTGAGATCTCCCGAAGAAACGATGAGTTTGGAGAAGCTAGGGTTCTTTTGTCCTCGCTTTGTTCGCGGGAAACAATTAGACGGGCATTATTTCGTACCCTCCTTCTGCCGTCCTAAGCTAACACCGCGTAGCGTCGATACAAACTTTATGTAAATCCGCGGTTTTAGCCTAGAGAAACAGCCTTGGTCTCAGTAAAAAATTCCCGGATATCCCGAAGGAAGTCTTTCCGAGGGAGGCTCCATCATTCATATCCCGCGCGGAGGAAAGACAGCGAGATGGGGCATTGTCAGATCTCGTTGTTTTCCGCACGAAGAAACGTAACTCCATTCCACCGTTGCAAAATTGGCTCAAACAATTTTATTCTTTCACAAAAAAGTACCTGATCAATTTCTGTCAAAAATTTCACTGATTTATGCATGAGTTCTCAGGAAAAATCACTGACATTTTTGAGAAGAAATGCCCAAGATTCTCCCAGTAATTATAGAATTTGCGGGGGGGAATTTGGCAACATTGAAATACAGTTACGTTCTTTTGTAAAGGAAATGAAGATCTGTGCGATAATTCGTGATTCGGTACGAGATGCGCGTCAGCGCGTTAGTACATGGACGTAGACAGCTGTGGTTGATAAGGCTTCAAGCAGAATATTCCACGCCCGTCCTTAACTTGAAGTGGCACCGGCTTTTTGCTGCGGTGTTACTTGCTAGGTACGGTCAACTTTTCAAAATCTAACTGGTCTAATTCAACGGCGAATGCTCTCCTAATATGAAAAAGAACAAGATTTAGAAAAAGTAGTAGAGGCACAAGAGTCAGTGGCGTGGCGTGTTTTATAGATTGGTCCGTCATTTAAACCTATAGGAAAGAATCTATAAACAGGGCAACGAACACCGATTTTTCACCATAGTTTCAAATGGGTAAATATCGATAATCGATCGTTTACACCTCGCATCTGACAAGAGTTGATGTCATTTCCGACAAAATGGCGGTAAGATCAAACTATCCCTCGAGTAAGGTTTGTCTCATACTGTCTTGTGCAAGGTGGCACATTAGTCATCTGGGTTGTAACCATAATGTACGTTTTGTATTTGTATAAAACGTAATTATGCACAAAAAAGTAAAACGAGAGTTGTGAAAGATAAATAAAAATATAAGAGTTGTCTGTCATTTCTAACAAAATGGCAGTAAGTCTAAACCATTCCACGAGGAAAAAATTTCTCTTACATTATGAAAATCTCACCATATAATGAGGGTGACGGACACTACAGAAGTACATTCTTCAGTTTTATGCTCTCCTAAGTTGACTAAAATGTATCACAAAGTTCCTGTATGAAAAGGAGGGGTTGTGATTTGGGGCGAAATCGGCCCCTCCACGGAATTGAGAAATTTTTGGATAAACGGCAGTTGACGGTACATATTTGACAGAAATAATCGAGTTTTGCCGATACTCACGTTTTTTGGCTGCGAAACAGGGGCCTAAACATGGCTCCGAAGACAAAAATAGCTCAAATTTCGCGTTTTTCGCGGTTCTACCTCAGATTTCGACCTGGGCCCAAAGGCGACGGGTGATGAGCTTCAAATACCTATGGTGTCAAGGACACCTAGACACGTAATATACTTGAATATGATCAACCGTCGCCTTTGAGCCCTACTTCAAAATCGAACTTTTCCAACTTTTTAGCCCGAAATAGCTAAAAATCCATGTTTTTCGCGGCTCTACCTCTGATTTCGACCTGGGCCCAAAAGCGACGGGTGATGAGCTTCGAATATGGTGTCAAGGACACATAGACACGCAACATACTTGAATATGATTAACCGTCGCCTTTGGGCCTAGGTCGAAATCTGAGGTAGAACCGCGAAAAACATGGATTTTCAGCTATTTCGGGCTAAAAAGTTGAAAAAGTTCGATTTTGAAGTCGGGCCCAAAGACGACGGTTGATCATATTCAAGTATGTTACGTGTCTAGGTGTCCTTGACACCATATTCGAAGTTATCACCCGTCGCCTTTGGGCCCAGGTCGAAATCCGAGGTAGAACCGCAAAAAACGCGAAATTTTAGCTATTTTCGCCTTCAGAGCTATGTTTAGGCCCCTGTTTCGCAGCCAAAAAACGTGTGTATCGGCAAAACTCGATTATTTCTGTCAAATATGCACCATCAACTGCCGTATATCCAAAAATTTCTCAATTCCGTGGAGGGGCCGATTTCGGCCCAAATCGCAACCCCTCCTTTCAGCTCCCCGTTAACAGAGTCCAACGGTTGTTGAGTCTGTTGTAAGTCTGGCGCACATTACACAAATCCGCGTATGCTTTTTTCGTGTGAAATGCCTAGGCGGCGTCGCCTACGTTTTTGAAAATGAACATCTTTTTTGAGCAAAGCAATATTTTGACGATTAAGCTAAATGGAAACCTGTGTAGTTGTAAAGAAGCCGAATTCAATGGGGAAACAACTAAGACGCATTCCGGGTAATTCTGCGTTATGTAACTATAAGTGTACATTTTTTTCTGACCAAAATTTTAAAGATCACGAGATTAAGTAATTTGAATGTAAAAATATTAAAGGAAATTTCTCTTTAGGAGAGTTTTATGGCGGTTAAAAAGATAAACCTCTTTCATTTGGTTGGATCTTGATGCAATTCAGCTTCTTTCTAATCAACCCAGCCCAAAAGTAGGAGCATTGATTGCAAAAACTTTTCGTAGAAAATAAGCAGCGTATAAATTAGGTACCATTTCAGCAGTCTAAAGCCAGAAATTCGTAACTCTTTTTGAATCAAGTTATTCGCAGTCTCCTTATACTTAGAAGAGCCTCTATTTGTGTGAAAAACTTGACCCTGATAACTATCACTAGACAGCTAAAACAAAATTTTAAAAATTTCTAATTACATTCGTGGCAAAGGTCTCGAGGGGGCCATGAGGAATCTATTGATGTCTTAAAATAGGAATAATGTGGTCACGACCCCTCTGCTGTGAGCTACTGACACATTCGCAAAACATAAAAGCATACACAAAGTTATGCTGAAATATTATTCTACGCACATAAAATGGCACTCAACGAGACATTTCAGAAAACTTTATTGTTCCACCCAAATAAAATTAAAGCCTTTGCAAGCGCGGGTGCGGTTGGATGGGAGCATCCTAATTGGCTTTAAAAAGCCTCCATGCTTACAATATTGTATCATCGTTTAAAGCCGAAAATAAATTCGGTAGTTAAACTATGCGACCAGTCGCGTTCCTTCAGATGAGAAGGGTGAGGAGAGTCAAGCTTCGCCCGCAAAAACGTGTGTAGGCAGATTTTATACTCAAGTGTATTCGCACATCCTTTACGCTGCCGTGCTGAGGAAAAACTCCATATAAACCATCAGGCGTTGCCAAATTTCCTCCGAAAAACAATAAATTTTCACGACCATTTGCGAATAATTCTCTTCCGCACCGAAAAAAAAGATCAGTTTATTTAACATTCTGGATGTAAAACAAGTGTGCGAGAACATATCGACGGTGAAACTACCAAACCACGTATCTCGGTTTGCGACGTCGCAGACTTCCTGTCATACTTTACTTTTTAAATGGAAAACTACTTAACGTCCACTCTTGAAAATTTCTGTGATTTTTCCTCTTCGTGCAGAGAAAATTCTGTGCAAATTTCAAGGAATGATATTGATTTGGTCTACTTCAAAAAAATAAAATGTGAGCGTAGATTTTTAAACACCGCAAACGAGATACGTGGTTTGGTAGTTTCACCGTCGNCGCACATCCTTTACGCTGCCGTGCTGAGGAAAAACTCCATATAAACCATCAGGCGTTGCCAAATTTCCTCCGAAAAACAATAAATTTTCACGACCATTTGCGAATAATTCTCTTCCGCACCGAAAAAAAAGAGCAGTTGATTTAACATTCTGGATGTAAAACAAGTGTGCGAGAACATATGGACGCTGAATTACCCGCTTCAGTAGTCACTTTAGCAATGCCAAGGTGTAAAACTAAGTGCTTTGGCGGGTGATTGAGCATTTTATAAGTTCTCACACTGCAGTCTTTTTACATCCATAATGTTAAATCAACACTTTAGTTTTTTTCGGTACGATCTTTCGGAGGATTTCCTTCAAAATGTGTCTAAAAAGTCTGAACATTTCAAGAAAAAATTTTCATAACTTTCGAAAAAAAATAATGAATATTTTCTAAGAGGGAATTTGGCAATATTCGAAAGCTCATACGTCGTTTTTACTTAGCGCGGCAGTATGGGCAAACCTTGTCCAAGCAAGTTAACCATGCCTGAAGGTCCATGCTCTGCGCCTCCTTAATTTGATTTGAAGATTTCATGGTTGGTTTAGCAGCCCTTTCATTTCTCTCATACTGCAGTTGTTTCAAAGAAAAACGCACCAGGCTGTAGGTCTGCCGAGAGATAAGAGCCATTCGACCTCTCCCTCTTTCGTGAACAGGGATATCAATTTGTGTTGCAGTCTGGACAAATTTATTTTGATTTGCTCGGGAACGAAACTAGTTTACCGTTACATTGAAAGATTCATAATTATCCTACGTTGTTTGCCTCTAAACATACACAGGATTGAAGATTGACGACCCAAGAGTTGTCAAAATATAAGACCAGAGAAATTCGGACTGCTTTAAGCAGAAAGGAACCAAGCCACATTAGCTATTGCAAAACTTATCTGGGCAATTTAATTTTTCACATGGAAACGGTTGTGCAAATCTTAGTGAATTTTCTGCATAGCACGAGGCAAATTCCTAGAAATTTTCTAAAGAACCCGCACAAACGTACTCTCGTACAAAATTGAATGGCCAAGATAAGTTTTGCAATAGCTGATGTGGCAGTGGCTTGGTTTCTTTCTACTATACGAGGTCCATTTTAGTGGTCAGTTCTCAGTACCAGTCATAATTCATGTCAACCTTTTGTTTTCCTATAGTTATTTTTTTAACTTTTTCTTCTGTTTTTATTTTTTTCAGGTGAGTGATCAACATCGTTTTCATCAGAGGCACCATTCTTGAGCGAAAGTACTGTGAGTTGATTTTCAATAACTTGATTGTTACATACTCAGTTACTGTGTCAATTTGTTAGTGGGCTAAACCCTCCTGACCCCCAAAGCGCTTCGCATCTCAGGCTTCATGCGTTAAGCGTTACAGTTGTGAGTTTATGTAATAGAGTAGGATAATCGTTTGAATTGTGTCGTTTCAAAAATTGGCGAACTTTGACTGCATTTTTCACGCAAATCCGCGAATCGGACGCATTTCTGCCAACCGGAACTATGTGCTCTACGACATGAGCCCTGAGACCCACAAGAATATATGCATAACAGGGCTGACGTCATAGTGCACATAGTTCTGTTTGGCAGAAACACGTCCAGTTATCATTCTCCTTATCTTAAAAGGCCAACTGTTGGTATATTTTCATGTACTTGGCGCCAAATTATGTAGTTACAACTTTTATATTATGATATATTTATCGCATTTCCCCGCTATTTTTAATCACAAACGGCGAAAAAAAAGAAGGAGCAGTGTTTAGGTTAAGTAGATCCTTACAGTTTCATGCCACAAAACATCGTGACAATTCGTCGCCCTCCTGATACAAGGACGTAACTACATGATGCCATGGACCCTGCCGTCCATATACTACAAAGCTTTCCCGGGCTCATCTCTAAAAATACTTACCCCTTTATGTCAGCAACGTGACAATTCATGGCTCTTAGAGAAGGCAGAAGAGAAGTATCTCGAGGATACTTCCCTGGAACCTTGAGGGGGAAGAGAAAAGAGAGAGAAGGAAGGAGGAAAAGGGAGGAAGAGTATGCTTAACCTCGATGTTCCAAAAGCAGTCTCTCTTTCACGTTCAAGTGACCCTAATTGAAACCAGGGTTGGATCAACGGTCATCCTTAATTTACACATGCAAAACAGTTTTTTCCTTCATTCTTTCTCTTTCTCTGCCTCTTAGAAACTGAGAGGAAAGGAGGGGAAAAAGAAAACAAGAGGTAATCAAAGCACTGAATGTTTTGAAGTGACACTTGACCCAGGAGTAGGTCTAGTTGCATATTGATGGTACAACTGGAAGGCACGTATTTTCCTTACCGTGTCGCAGTCTCACACACCTGTATTTAAGACCCATTAATATAAAATTTTCAGAAAAACTTGTTAAAATAAGAAAGAGCAAAAACTCCGTACAAAACTGCAATGATCACCCCTCGGTGATTGCAATTATCAATAGTTGAATGTTACATGAAATTAGAAACGTAGGATACTGATTGTGAGAGTTGTTCCTAATTTCATCGTCTTATTCATTAAGGGTTATTGCAACTTTTGAAAATATCTGTGTGGACCATTGAAATGACACAGTGGAGGGTGTTTCATAAAAGCATGAGGTTCGTTCAAGAATACACGTCTATTTTCTCATACTTCTCAATACACAATCAAATTCCGGAACCAATCCCCATTCAAATATCGTGAGTCATCAGTCCTAAAATCGTTGCTTGGCTTTATTTTTGCTAATTGGCATCTTTAAATACGTCTGAAAGAGCGAATCATAATTATTTGCAGCACAATCATAACCGCACAAAATGTATACAAACAAATCACGAGACTGATTCATGTTACGATGTAAAATAAAATTCTAGTTTTAAGTCTAGCTTTCTAATTGCATTTCACTAATCATCCAAAAACTACAAGATTGACAAGTATCGGTGGATCAAAGTTGTTCCTACGTAATTAATTTTGTGCACTGATGCTTCTCGCATGTCTCGAACTGAAACAGCGCTGAAATGAATCGATTTTATCGCCGAAACTTTAAATATCCCTCACGATGAGTTGTTTTAATTAAGTTCATGTGAGCGCATCTAGTCGGAAGATAATTGTTCACCCATCGCATCGGAGCTTCCATGGAGTTAATTTCCGCGCTTCAGAAATTTTGATGACTTACGTTGAGTCAGTCTCTGCGCACTTTTGGAACTCGTTTCAAAAAGTAACAGAACAAACATGGTTGACACACCCATCCGATGCCGTCAAATTTTTTTGCCATAGGATTTAAATACTGATCATTGAGGTAGAAAATAGATAATTGATCCGCTGGGTCTGTCCCACCACATGAGGTGGCTCTTTTTTGGCGCACCCCCCCCCCCCCCNGGTACGTCCGAAAAAGAGGAGAAAGAAAAGGAGAAGGGAAAAAGAAGGAAGGATCATAGGAAAGTAGAAGGAAAGACGCTTAAGTTTGGGGATTATTCAAAACGAAATTGACTCGAAATGCATATTAAATACTTCGAAATTAGACATTGTATTTTGACAAGTAATACATTTGACATTGTATTTTGTCATTGTTTAATGACAGTCTAACTTAGACATTGTATTACAATGTTCGCTGAACTTGAAATACTTCAAAAATTAAAACAATTTGCCCCCCTTGGACCATTGTGCCCTCCTCCTGTTCGAGATGTCTGGATCCGCCAAAGCAACACTTGATGACACTGACACTTACCAGGTTTTGAATCTCTACCCTACAGTTGGACTACATGAGAAATCATAATTTCGGCCAATTCCTAAAAACACATATGTCTATACGGAAAGTAATGGCACATACGTTATTTTTAATCTGAGACAGAAATTGCAGTTCCTAGTTGCAAAATGTATCTTATTATGACATTGAAAAAAATGAAACGAGGCATTTGTCACCCCTTTGAAGTAAGAGCGTATTTCAATTTTCACGTGAGCGCTGTTTTTCATATAAATCTATGCTTTCTGGGGCTCATGCATAATTGAGATGCACCCTTACGACACAAGAGTGACGCTTGAATCTGGCTTTTTTAAACAAAAATGGAATATATCCATTGTTTCATGAACTTTGCCATGAATGTGTTCTTACGGATCTCAGGACTCATGTCAAAACGGGTGTAGTTCCTTTTGATTTAAATATGTCGTATCCGTTTGAATTTATTCATGCTAAAAGATAATATGAGCATAAAGTTTGCGTGCATCATAGTTTTTTTCAGCATAAGTACGTCCAATTGAAGGTATTTAAGTCAAAATGAACTGAAAACGTTCTAAAATGAGCCCTGACATCCGTAAGGATACATGCATAACAAAGCTCATGTCATAATGGATGTCGTTCCTTTTGATTTAAATACATCCAATTAAGATCAGCTAATTGAACGTGAGTAGGGTAAAGCGCGCATCAAAAAAGTGAATCAACAAATAATTACAAATTTTTGCTGCGAAGTTGCTCGCGTCAAATTTCGTCGGGAGCTGAGAGCGGGAGATGCAACTTTTATTGCACCTAATCTCCTAATTCAAAGCATTCGCGGACATCCGTTCGCAGAAAAAGTGCCCTACTCCGACCTGATAAATCCTTAGCTGATGATGAACTGACTTTTAATCCTGGAACTCTCCACGTAATCCCGTGCATTAAAGTGCACCCAGCCTGGGAAATACCAACTTTTTAACGCAGTGTGAACAAAATGAGGCTGAAACGGAGGCACTAGGTTCACACCGAGTTTAGCTTTTCTGTCGCTTCGGAGAGCGAATCCATCGCGGAAATAACAAACTCGGGATTATCATGGAATTTTACGCGTTTTAATCTTTTATTCTATCAACTTCTACAACACGAGATGTTTCGTACGCACGGGCTAAATTGAAAATAGCCAGCTCAGACGCGTGCAAAAAGCGAGGAGGGTGGGCTGTCAAAGTTTTCGAGAATAGTTTTATCTGTAAAATGGTGATATTCAACGACAATAACAACCAAAAAAACTCCCAGAGTTTAAATATACGAGCCTAACACTGAGCGGAGCGACGTGCTACCAGCGCGATATGCGCACTAGCGCCTACAAACCTAACAGGAATACTTCACGCATTGCGCAATGCGTGAAGTATCCCTGTTCGGTTTGTAGGCGCCCATGCGCATGTCACGCTGGTCGTCTTCGCCCGCCGCGCCGCAGCGGGCCAAGGCGAGGCGCCTTAGGCAAGATCTCATAAGAAAATCAGAAAAATTTTGGAAAAATATTTCGCTAGTAAATAGCCAGCCCAGACGCGTGCAAAAAGCGAGAGGGCTGGGCTGTCAAAGTTTTCGAGAATAATTTTATCTTTAAAATGGTGATATTCAACGACAATAACAACCAAAAATTAATTGCTTGTTTAAAGCACCTAATTTCCAAAATTTCTCTGGGAGAGAACAACCGGATTTCCGTCAATCACACTGAAAAAACACAGATTGGTAGAATTTACCATTCCTCCACGCAGTGTGAAATACAGCGTGAAGGAATGGTAAATTTTACCGTTCTTTAAGTCGATTCTGCCAGAGAAATGGTTACCCATACCAGCATATGGTATAACGTTTACGTTTCCTCTGGCAGAATTGACTCTGAATTAACGCTGTGTGAAATACACGAGGGAGAGGAGGGGGAGATCAGACGGCGTAATCTGCCCGATGATTGTGGGAGGATAGATTCCGATGGCGATTTGGAGTCGCAGAGCGCTCTAGTGCGCTGAGGTAGCGGCTTCATATGTATGTGAAATACACCCTGAAGGAATGGTAAATTCTACCAATCTTTTTTTTCAGTGTTGGAGAAGACTCGCCGGGTCCTTCATCTCGTTTTTCAAAATTTCACCCCTCAAGTTTCAATTCATAGACCACATATTCACGACTATCGATCTTTTCCCTTTCAGAGTTGAGCAGGTTGGAATCGAACAAATCATCTCATATCACATTCCATCGCACTGTCCAACAATCAAAAGTCTTGCTCCCCAAAAAAAGAAAGAATTTGCTGTAAAGTCTATCGGCACATTGTTGCCTGTCAAGTTCTCGGGAGAAATGCGCTTTATCAAATGGTGAGGGAGCAAAATTTTGACGTGATGACGTAGACCGAAACCCGCGGGTGGTTTCCCGGAAAAAAGCAACGCACTCATCGAGCGTTTACGACTCATCATTTGGAAATCTCACCATTCATCATCCGCATAAAGTCTTTTTAATGGAGGTCGCAGAGACGCCCCTCTCCCCTTTTTAATGAGAGGGTGGTCTGTAGCGCTGTCGCTGTCTCGGTGTCGCGGAATGCAGGGAGAGTGGAGAGCAACGCAAGTAATGATACTGGTGAGTTGGATTGCACTCTGAGTCACTAAATATCTAACTCATCACAAGGTGAAAAAAACTTAATTGAATCGGTTTCTGTTAGACCGGCGTAAGTCCTAAAATAGAGTCTTGGCTTTCCTTGATCACGTAGGCCGCTAGGGCTCATGAATTCTTGGACCTACGCCAATAAACCTCGAGTTAGGTTGTATTAATATCAAAAACTTACACATTTTTTTTAAAACAAAATAAAATATTAAATTTAGTGCTAAATCGAGTAAGCCAAAATACAATGGTAAAAAGGTATGATTCTGAGACCCATAAAAAATGGCTCGGAGATCCATAATTTCTAACCAAAGTGACTTACCGTCTACAGTATGGCTCTCTGAGCCATACTTTATTGGTCGTGAACCTATAAGCATGGTTCCACGAATTTTATTTTATGGCTCCATGATCCATAACTCGGCCGGTAAGTCACTCTTCCCATACTTGTTTTTTGAGTGTAGGATAACTCTAAGATCAAAATAAATAAACTCATGTTGTGTTTTAAATTTAGTACACATCGATTATAACACATACACCATAAACACTTAATACATAAACATAAACCTATTTTTACTACATGTACAATACATGTATATGTTACATATGTTAATACATCTACATGTTATTATGTTTGCTCGATCTGATGGATCACTAATCATGATGGTGCAAATTTAGACATTACAACAAATGTTTTATAATCAAAATTCCACGAAAGAAACACGATTTTTACAACGAAATTATTCATGTATGTTCCGTATGTCCACACTACTTGAGAAACGTGGTGGATCGTGCCGAGTGCAGTTCCTTTTTCCACGCAATGTTTGGTTCATGAGAAAGACAAACTGAACCATCATTCCATCTACAAGTGCAGTTCAATGCCAAACAGAAATTTCAAAGGGAAAATCTATGGATGTGCTCGATTGTCAGTCGAGAGAAACCTCTCACGCATCACAACCCGGCTGTCATAATATGGTGAAAGAGAGCTGGTAAAATTTCGACCATCGATCAGTTTTTGCGTTTCACTAAGAGCCCGCAGTGGGACTCGTACAAAACTTTCCTTGTCCAAACGATCCACCAAAGTTTCCAAACGATCTGCTTAACACGCGTCCAAATAAGCCGCGATCGCAAGGTCAAGGCTGCGTTGTTGCCAAAGTTGGCATTTATTTTAAAAATATTAGGGAAACTCCTTGAGAACAAATCAGTAGCTCTTCCTGGCAGTAACCAACCCCTTTATAATTAGAGTGGAGGCGTCAAAAGTAAATAGGAGCTGATTTGAAGTTTATTTTCAATACCTTTGCCTAGGGCATATCCTTGAAAAAGTTCTCAAAAACCTATACGCATGCAGTAGCGTAGCGTGCTTTGCGATGTATCGATTGATCTGTCATTTATAGGTACCCATGGAAAAGGATTGACAAACAGGGTGTTCGCAACGAACTTCTTAATAATCTATTTTTTACCATATCTTCAAATGGGGACATATCGGTAATCGATCAATCATGTCTTGCCACTGTAGGCCTAGGCATGTATTCTCTTGATTGGGCTCTAAAATGAACCAGTTACGCTTCCTACGCGCAATATTTAGGAGAAAACCGGTCTCTATGCAACGCGTTTAAAGGAAAAATATCATGCCAAAATTGGACAGCGTTAAACAGAAGGGAACCAAGCCACATTAGCTATTGTCACTTTAATTGGACGATTTCATTTTTTTCTCTTTTTTTCATAAAAACGGTTGTGCGGAATTTTGCGCAAATTTTAGTGAATTTTCTGCATAGCACGAAGCATATTCCTAGAAATTTTCAAAGAAATCCGCACACACGTTTTCTTCACTGAAAAAAATAATCGGTGGGATTTACCAGAGTTTGGGTGTTATTTACCATACTGTCTACTTGATTTTTTACACAGTGAAGCTGCAGCATAGTTACCAATATACCGGTATGGTAAATAACACGATACGGCTGACACTATGCGACACATTGCCAGTGTGGCGTTCCCGACTGACTAGTATGGTAATTTCAAGCATCCAGATGCTGCGACAAACCTTGTAGATTCTAAAATCCACTCATCTTATATTATTAAATGCTTTTGATGAAAGTCGTGGATATTTTACTTACATCTTACTTTTAGAAATTCCGTTACATACACAATCAATGACAGTTAAAGACAGTTTCAACGAGAAATAGCAGATAATTGCTTCACTGATTTCAAGTAAATGATACCAAAACCATACTTGTTATTCGCGTTAAGGTATCATTTACAGACTAAATCAGATCCACGGAAAATTTAATTGCATATAATAAATAGATAGTTCAAAATATACCCACAAAAAGACACTACATGAAAATCCAATCGCACGGCTCACGGTGGGGCAGAAGCTGCCAAATTTTGCTTAAAGTTACAGTTAAACATCAATCCCACGCACATTTGTCTCTTCATCTGAGTATGTTGAGCTCCGAAAATTTTAACAAGAATATAGATATACCTACGAACGAAGTATTCAAAAATCACTTCTAGTCGATTATATTCAAATTACTTCCGCACTTTTATGTTTTCGAAATGACTTTACACAGAACCGATATTCACTGGATTGCAGAACAACTTTGCGAAGGTTTTCAAATTTTCAGGATTCCTTCACTTTGCAAGCCAGATTCATTGTAGCAACTCCTAACCTCCAGAAATTGGTCGATACGAATAACGAAAAAATCTCAGAAGATGTATGTGGCAGATCAATATAGATAGATTCGAAGAGAAGACGGTAGCTTTATAGGGACAATTCGAACACAAATTTGGGCAAATTACGCGTGGATTCACATGGATTAATATGGATCAATAAAACACAGCCACGGACTCCGACCCTCAACGTGATAAATTTATAACTGACAAACAGACAAACGAAAAATGGCGGACCACAGACCGCAGCGCAGTCAAGCGGGAGCTCTCACCACGCTGACTATACCAGTATGGTAAATTTAACCTACCAACACCATGACCAGTCGCATACAGATGCCTACAGATATCAAACGCAAGTGTTACCATGTTATTCCATACTTTTAACTCATCGTATGGTAAAAAATACCCAGCTGATGGTGAGAAATACCTAAACGATGGACAGACACACCTAACTGATATTTACAATCCGGGTATGGTAATTTTTATATCGAGTATGATTCTCACTTTCATCTAGATGCTTAAATCGACCATTATTTGGCTTTTTATCACCATATTTTTTTTTACTATACCATTATGGTCAATCCCACTTCCACTTTTTTTTCAGTGTTGTAAAAAATTAAATTATTCAGTTACATTTGGCAAAAGCTGATTTGGTTTGGTTACTTTCTGCTAAACGCGGTCCAATCATGAAAACAATTGGTTTTCAAACGTGTGTAAAATGAAGTTGAACTTGGGACCAGTCCACAAGACGCCATGTCATCGGACCAATATTTAGTCGAGTTTCTCTAAAAGTCTATTCTTCAACACGGTGCTCTTCCTAAGCAGGGTGTTGCTCTTTCCGGGAACACGGCATCATGAGACACCCTGTAGAATTTAGGCTTGAGATGAATACAAAATCCGAGTGAAGGCACCTGAACGGGTAAAAGGGCTAATTCATCTTGCTGTTAACTCAAATACCTGAGCAATCTAGTCTGCGGCCGGCTGGTGGTTGCGAGACCGTTGTCCTTCCCATTGACGACTCAAGTGAGGACAATCTCGGCGAATTTCTCACAACGGAAATGAAAAGCTCGCGGTGAACTCGCGGAAAGCTCAGGCGACGTCGAGTGGCCTTTTCAAAGATTGAGAGGCGTTGGTCGCGTCCGCCGTTGCCGGGTGTACCCTGTGGGATGACTAGAGATTGCTCGTTTTGCCTACCTTGTGAAGGGAAGCAGTGGCGTGGCGTGAATGATCGATTATCGATATTTCCCCGTTTGAATCCGTATTAAAGAATCGATGATTAAGGTGTTCGTAGCGGACAACCTGTTTATTGATCCTTTCTCATAGATTTAAATGGCAGATAAATCGATATATCACAAAGCACGTCAGGTCACTGCGTCACTGCAGTTTCCAAACTGAATGGCTCAATATTTTCAGCTTCCTTGCTTAATCATACTATACCTATACCAGTGCGCCCAATCTAATAAAACGCTTTGGCAACTACCTATAAATATTTTGATGAGACATTATCAGAGAGCTTCTTTCCTGAAACAGCCATCAGTTCAAGCGCTTGAGAGGGCCGACTAAATGGATTACAGTGGCGTGGCGTGAATTGCGATGTATCGATTGTTATGTAATTTAAACCTATGGTAAAGAATCGATTATTAAGGTGTTCGCTGCGAACACCCTGTTTATCGATCCTTTTCCATAGGTTTAAGTGGCATAACAATCGATGTATCGCAATTCACGCCACGCCACTGATGGATTACATTTTGCAATACGGAAGTTTCAGGACCCTCCTTCAATGATTTTTTGTCCGCGCACCTGTTATGTCCTGTAGTTCACGTCTACGCGTAAGAGCACAGTAAGAGCAAAAAATGTAAAAGGAAAAATTAAAGTGCTTTGGAAATCATTAAAATTGACACGGAATCACCGTAATATTTGCAAAACATACAGCATGCTCCTTAAAAAGATATATTTTTTTTCATGAATGTAAATGAGAATAATCCATGTGGAGTGTGCGAACATTTCAAAATATGAGATTATAAACGCTGACGCCCCGAGTTTAAATATTTGAGTCTAACACTGAGCGGAGTGGCGTGCTACCAGCGCGACGTGCGCTCTAGCGCCTACAAACCTGACAGGGATACTTCTCGCATTGCGTAATGCGTGATTTTAGCGCCTACAAACCTAACAAGGATACTTCACGCATTGCGCAATGCGTGAAGTATCCCTGTTAGGTTTGTAGGCGCCCATGCGCGTGTCGCGCTGGTCGCCTCAAGCAAAGATCTCATAAGAAAATCAGAAAAATTTTGGGAAAATATTGCGCTAGTATATTTGTGTAAAAAATTTAATTGTTTGAGCTTTGAATGTAGTTTTTTTCCTTCGTCTAGGAATCGACGAGTTCTCGGTCAGAAATTGATGGAAATTTGAGCGTGTATCCAGGCCTTAAAGCACGAGACATACGCGATGTTTCACAGCGAGCGAGACGAGGGAAAGCAGGAACTTGAACGTATAAAATCCTCAGACGTGAAATTAGAGGGTGAAATTTTAAAAAATCTCCTTCTAATAAGTGGTGGAAAAACCTCGTACCGCCTTCAGGATCCGAACGAGCGAGGGCTAATGATGCAATTAAAGCTCGCATCTACGACGCTCGGTGAGGGATGGGGCGGTGGGTGAGCGGGGGAATGGTCCGTGACGTCACCATATATCATCCGCTTAACGACTTGTTGCACCGAGCGTCCGCCCCTCACGTTGAGCGCTGCGCATTTCATCGTTGTCAAATGAGCCATTCCAAATAAGAACAGCAAGGATTAATCGAAAGGAACTAACCTGGAGGTGGAGGTGCATACTGAGAAAAAGTAACCAAACTCTTCTGTAACCATGAGAAGTATATCTGTCGAAGGCAAATAGTCAAATCAGGCATTTTGTTGAATGTCTAAGCAAATAGTCAAATATTCTTACTTAGATTGAAATTTTGATTTTTTACCCTAATTTTAGACAAAAAATTCGATGCTCCTTGTAAGAAAGAATTCTCTGTAAAAATATGTAGCATACAATAGTATCGATTTTAAACGATTATAAGATCCTAAATGCACATTTATCATGAAATCTTCAGCTTGCCATAAAACATAGAATTTTTAAGATTTTAACATTTAAATGTACTAAAGGTATGTAAAAAGGAAGGAACAAGGAGTGTTCGCGGATTTGAAGAGTTATTCATCCCAAAATATTGAAAACCCGTGAACTTCTCGCTATGAATGTACAGAATTCCGTAAACTGTCAAAATTCGACTACCGGCCTAGGCATTTGACAAAATGCCTGATTTGACTAATTGCCTTCGACTTATCGACGGTGAAACTATCGTATAGCACGCTTTCACTTCTTTTTCCTCTCTCAGTTGGTCCTAGGAGTGCAACGCTGAAAAAAATGGCATGCTGTTTTAGTACCCAGGATGTCAAAAATGTGTCTGGCGATCCGGAGATGCTGCCTAGGATTGCCCACGCAACTAAATTTGCATTCACAGGATGTAAAGTTAACCGTGGAGGCAGTAAAGGCAGCATCTTGGGATCATCAGACACATTTTTGACATCCTTGATGCTAAAACAGCATATTCCTTTTTTCAATGAAGGAGCTTACTTGGCACTGGGAGCACTGGACTTAATAAGTGGGATTTCTCTCTGGGACAAATCCCGTGAAATAGCCCGTGGAGACCAGGCCTTAACGAAGCCACTAATCGATCAGGGACAATCGATAGAAATTCGATAGCGATTCAAGAAGCCTCGGAAGAGCTCGGCCCCCTTTTAGCGAGGGAATCCGGCCACAATCCTTTAGTCTGAGCTACAGTAAAATTGATGCTCGGCCGTTGAGCACATAACACTTAAGCCCGTAAAGAACCCCGGTCGGGGAGTTTG
>NW_017547103.1:2525718-2535782 GCF_001854935.1 Bemisia tabaci | reverse complement strand
CCCCCCCCCCCCCCACCAAGCAACCCTTGCGGCCTGCGGCCGCGAGGCAGAGTCAATCGAGGCGTTTTTTTCCTTGGCCGCGGAAAAGGTGAAGATAAAGATAAATAGCCGCGGATAGTGGAGAATGCTTCCGTGACAAAAGCTTCTACGGACGGCGGATGGGTATTTACAACAACTCCGCCCTCCCTTTCACCAGCATCGCCTCTTGTTGCCAAGTTAAGGCTAGAGAAACTGTTGTTGTTGAAAGTCTCGAAGTGTTTTGGCCACAAAATCTACTTTTATGAGTCGTTCTAGATTGGTGTACTGGACAGAAAGGTCGCTTGGATCTAGAGTCCAGAATTTTAATAACATTGACAAGGAAAAATACTGTTAATTCAATCCGATTTTGTCTGGAGTGGAAGCGAGCCTTTCATATAGGCGGATTTCTTTTTGATTCAAGCAAAAAGTCCGGTTGAATCAAGAGTATTTTTTCTTGTCAATGGTTTTAAGATTCTGGGCTCTAGATCCAAGTGACTTTTTTTTCAAGTGTGGATTTGTCTGATGCCCACTTTCCAAAGCCTTTACGGATAAAACACGGGGTTCAGTTTGAACTGAAAATATCTGGAAGACAGGGAGGTGTTTACTCGTTGGAGATTTCAAAAATCAATTCCCTAGTTTTTTTCTGAAGAGATTTATAGCTAACTAGGGGGCCCTGCCCCCTGACCGCTACGCGGCCCAACCCCCGGGAAGGCGCCTTGCGCCCTCAGGGCCGCTTCGCGGGCCCTATACACATGTGTATAGGCAAAAATGTTCTTCCATTTTAATACACCATTTTGTGTTCGCGCTGCATCGATTTCAAAATTTTTGACGTAACACTCAGATTTGTAACTGATGAGGAATAGCTGGATGTACATAATTTCACAGTCCACTTACTGGAGAAATTTCCATTTATTATGTTATTTTTAAATACTTAATTTTAAAAAAAAAATCCGATTTCGACCGTTAAGAGTTAATAATATTTGGTCCGTTCCGACGCGACGTAGCGCCTGCCTTCTCACTTTGTATCTGCTGTCTATCTGCTGTAAATATTAATAGAAATTCAGCAATCAAGTAAATTGACCAATGCCACAAATCGAAGCCGGAAGAATGCAGGAAAAATTGAGTTAAACCTTAGCCTTATACCTTGGACCTTGAACCTTGAACCCTGAGCAATGCACCGTTTCTCAACTCTTCGAATGAGGAGCCCTTCACGAGCTTTATTGTTTATTCGAGTCACTCGGGTAGAATCTCACACCTTGACGTTTCTAGTGGAAACGACATATCTCTCACGCTATTAACATTGGACTTAAGTGACATGAGCTTTAAAAGCTCTACAACATTAAAAGTTCGGGGTTTCATAATTTTTTGCACATCTACATCTACTACAGATGACGGACATGTAAGGATCATCCTTATCGGTCCGGCAGTTCGTCAGAAATAGTGCTTCCAAGATTTTGCTTGTAGCTGTATTATATAGATAAGAGAGAGAGATAATAATATAGATACATGGCACGTTTATCTCAAAAACACCGAAGAGTTTGACCGGGAATTTTGTTTTTTCATGACACCAAAGTGTCATATTTCAAGTTGAAAAAACAAAATTCCAAGTTTGACTCTTCGGTATGTTTGAGAAAAAGTGTCATGTAACATCAATCAACCCCTTCAAAAAAATCTGAAAATTTAATTTATGAAATCTCCGACGCATAAATGTTACCTTGTTTTCGAGATATTTTCAAGGAAGTTTTCAAAAAATCGCGTTGGCTAGTTTTCCAAAGTAAAAATAAAGTGTTAAAGGAGGTGTGCAACATCGCAAACGGAGATACGTGGTTTCGCCCTTTAGCCATCGATATGGCATTTTTCCTCAGTACAGAAGGACGCATAGAGCAGGGAGCTACGCAAACCCTTGGACTCAACTAAACGTGCTCTATGGATGTGCGTGTTGCTTACGAAAATATTGAAGGCGCTTTGGTTGCCCTGTCGAACTTTCTTGTGTGCCGTTTATCCAGAGCGACAGTATGCTATAGTTGGTATTTAAGAGTTGGCGAAGTGTGACTAGTGTACCTTCATATTGAGAGAATATAAAAATCTTTTCAGCTCGGAAAACTGACCGCTTACCAATGAAATCGAGGGGAAAGTAACTATAGTGCACATGTTAGGTGCTCAGAGCAAAATGGTCATTACTAACTTTTTCCCAAGATATCACAGAAAAACTATCCAGCGGTCCATGTGTTTCCTAATTGGTCTGGGCTGGGAACTCTACGGTCATAGAGCCTTCAGAGCCCAAATTTAGCAAACAAGATGGAGAAAAATCTTGGGCGTGATACAGAAATTAAATTCACCACAGCTATAATTAGTTTCAAATGAACTGCGATGGATATTTTCACAAATAACTACACTTTCCTGTAGGTATCATTACTTTTTCCTTGACAATGCAAATTCTACCAGGTTATATTTGTTTTTGTAAAGGACCCTAAAAGCTTCATAATACCCTGGTAAAAATTGGCAGTGGGAGCTGCGTTTCAAAATACCGTAGGAATTCTTACAGCCGGCTGAAGAGGGCGATAGAAAATCACATAGCTGGCTGTAGAAAATGAAAAAAATCATAAAGCCGGACTCTACGAAGCGATAAATAATAATAATACAGCCGGTCTATAGTTCCTATCGCTGCGCAATATAGTTCATCGCCTGGCTGTAGCTGTATTGCCATCGGCTACAAAAGGCTATAAGAAATTGTATAGCCAGCTATAGAAGCTGTAGAAAATCTTACAGCCGGCTGTAGGTCTTTAGTATTTTGGAGGGCAGATCCCACTGTCAATTTTTACCGAGGTAGGCTTAGGACTGATAAACCAATCAGCGACCGGCACATGAATGATTAGTTCGGTCATAGAAAATACTGTAATGAGCGCTTTTAATAAACCGTGTCTGAAATTGGCAACAACGCCGGCTCAATTTTGTCTCAGCTTAAAAGTATCAGCTATTTGTCTTCACGTGACGGCAAAGTTTTGAATAATGATAATTCTTCCTGCAGCAAATATTCACTTTGCACTTTATGTTTATGTGAAGCTGGCCTCAAATTTCTCAGTAAAATCATTCGAAATGGTAACAGCAGTTCTTTCTCCAACCTTCGATTTTCTATCCTGGAGCTTTAAAATGTTCTTGAAGACTCAATGCATAAAATTTTCCGTGTTTTTGAGGCCATATTATCCCTAGTTATATACCGTTAAATGAACCGATCACATTCACAGTGAGAGTTTAAAAAATACTTTTTTGTCATAGTGTGGGGCTAGTTACATACTAGTTGTGGATGTATACTCATCAAATTCACAGCAACCGCGAAACAGTAGGTACCTCAAACCACCCAAAACACCATCAAAGTCTGTGGTCACCTGGGTGATTTTCACTCCTCTGAAAATATGTATTATTTACTAGTGACTACATGTTTTACAATTAAGAACTGTAAGTCTAATTTCAGGAAATTTTCGTTTTTCTTAATTTCAGCGGTCTATTCCTTCACAATATGAAGAGTCTTAGTCTATGTCCGCAGGTTATATGAACGCCAAGCGTTTCTTTCGTTCCGCGCGAAATTTATTAGTTTCCTCACTATAAAAACACCTCACTGAAAAAACACCTCGCTTTCTTGCTTTCTTCAGCTATTCTCGGATGTTTCAGGGCGCTCATTCCCCTGCAAAGCGGACTGATGACCTCATTCAGCCTGAATAATAACATTCAGTTTTACAGATCTTTCTCTCTTCAGATAGACAGAATCAAATAAATTTGAAAAAAGCGCCCCTTCTTATTTTATCCATTTAGGAGACGAACGTAGCAAGAAGTTAAAATGCTGATGTGAAACGCTCATTTTGACTCTGAATAATTTCTATTCTACTCCAAGAGAATAGTTCTGTTGCACTTGGGAGATACGCAGCCAGCTAAAAAGACTTTTTCTGTAAAGAATGGCACAAAATTAACTTTTAGAACATCAGAAATGTCAAGAATATTCTCAAAAATGTACACCTTTCGTAGATAACTCATTTTCAAAATTATCTCGTTCGCAGAAACTTTTTTCTTGATCATCGACTTTCAAGTTGTATGTCACCTAAATAAAATTAAGATTTCAGAAATTTTCATGCAGCTTTCTCACTTGATTTTAATTTTTTAACGGATCTGCTCTTGTCTTTTTTCTAAATAAAGAAAATCAATTTCTTTGAACTGTTTTTCGTTCGCTGTGATCAGTTCTTCAGTCGATGATTCCTAAACGAGAAATCTCACTCAGTCAAATAAAAATCTCTTTAAAGTGCCGGTAGCAGGGTACCTCTCTGAAATGAAAAAAAACACCGCTTGAAACAAAAATATTTCTTGTTCACTCAACGAGAATCCTCGTGTATAGGAGTTACTAATTATACTTTATCTGAATTTACCAGAATATTTTTCTACGTGTACGTGAAAATACTCTCAACAGTTTGCAAGATCGCTTGGTTATTGGGTCTGATTGATTCATTTGGAAACAAAACCTGATTGCTAATGCTGCCGTGCTAAGGAAACACGACGTATGAACATTCGAGAGTTGCCAAAGTTCCTCCGATAAAATATGTATTTTTAAGGAGATTTGTGAATCTTTTCCCTTGCATGGAATCTTCAGAAACTTTGGGTGAAATTGCGAACGAAATAATCTGAAAGACTGAAAGAAAAATAATCATGAGTATTCTCGAAAATGTGTATTTAACCAAAGGAAATTTGGCAACGCTTGAAGGTTCATACAGTGTTTTTCCTCGGCACGGCAGGAAGCTCATAAGGATAAAGTACTTTCGGACGCTGTCAATTTGAAAATACGTACAACACGAACTACGCAAATTTTTCATTTTGGACAGTACTTTAGTTTTTTCCGATTTGCTCCAAGTTAATTCCGTGCAACTTTACCGGTCGTTTACTCAGTTAGCTATAACTCACGTCGCGTCGTCGCTTCACCGAAATAAGGGCGTACCTCTATTTTTACGTGAGCCCTGTTGTCCATATTACAACATGCTTCCCAAGGCTCGCGTAAAATGGAGGTACTCTCGTACGTCAGAAATGCAACGTTGTGTGCAATACACCCATCCCAAATACGAGCACACCATCAAGAACGATGTCACAACACGTAGCTTCCCCACCTCATACCCATTTGTTATTATTAAATATTTTGCAGTTTATACATAGTTTATGAGTGGATAGATTATTCTGAACCTGAGCCAGTAGCTGAACTAGGGTGTGCGCTCAATAATTCGAATAGCCATTTAATTCGATGGCATGTTAAAGAGCCCGGTCCTGGTGGAATATTAAAACTTCATCATGCGATTAATTCAATTTTACTTTCAATATTGCAATTTTGTAGTTAGGTGGGGCAAAAGAGGGGACGAAGAATACATCAGTGATATGTTTCAAAAGTTTACGCTTCGTTCGTAATTGGACCGCGTTAAGCAGAAAGGAAGCAAGCCACATCGGCGATTGTCAAATTTAATTGAGCAATTGTATTTTTTACATGAAAATGACTCTGCGGATTTTTGTGCAATATTCAGTGAATCGTGTGCCTGTGCATAGCACGAAGCTAATTCCTTAACATTCTCAAAGGATTCCGCACAAACGCTCTCTTGTAAAAAATTAAATTGCCCAGTGAAATTTGGCAATGACTGACGTGGCTTGGTTCCTTTCTGCTGAACGCGGCCAAATGAATGATTCCGCACAAACGCTCTCTTGTAAAAAATTAAATTGCCCAGTGAAATTTGGTAATGACTGACGTGGCTTGGTTCCTTTCTGCTGAACGCGGCCAAATGAATGATTCCGCACAAACGCTCTCTTGTAAAAAATTAAATTGCCCAGTGAAATTTGGCAATGACTGACGTGGCTTGGTTCCTTTCTGCTGAACGCGGCCAAATGAATATTGAATTTTTTAAAGCAATTTTTTTCCTCTTCTTTTTTATCGAGGCACAATGAAATTGTAGGAGAGAGTGAATTTAAGCCTTTCTAATTTGTCGGAAAAATATAGTTATGTTTCTCAGCGAAAAATTAATATTAATAATTAATAATAATGAAAAAGAGGTACATTTATTTTTCCATGACTTTTAAATGAATCGAAATTAGATATGATGTCTCTTCGAGAAAAACTGCTGACGCTGCGCCGAGATTACCGACATCAAAATAAGGGAAAACAAATCGGAAAGCAACACCGCCGAGAATATGAGAGACGTATTAAGGCCTCTTTTTTTCTAATTTTTTGCCCCAATCTAAGCGGCACATCACACCGAAAGCATACAGCAGAGCATCGTGAGCTCACGCCTCACGCCAAAGCGCCTTCAATTTTGTAGATACAACACGGACGTCCATCAAGCACGAATAGTTGTATCTCTGCGCCGTCATCAACGCGTTTCATTTCCCTTGCTCATACCCACGTTGTGTTGGTTCCGCTCTTTTTAGTTGTATAGTGGTGCTTTAAGGGTTACGTGAGCAACACAAGCGGAGATAAGAGAGACTTAATCAATTGTTGATAGGATTGATTTCTTATATAGATGTATGTTTCCTATAGGTTACGCACCACGATTAGTTCAACAGCGTCTTGCAGCGCCCTCTTCCGTCCGCGCAAGACCACTTTTATATCGACGAGGTGCTACGGTGAACGCTCTCCAACGTTAAGACGTTGGAACCGTCGTCTTGTTTTAGATTAAGCATATTGTCATTGTTACGTAGACAAATTTTCAATTTTTTTATTATTTTTTGAAATTTAAATTAAGTTGAAGGCATTTCTATCGGGGTCTATTGTATATTATACTATGGGTTTCTTCCCAATCACGTTTGTTTTTGCTTTGAATGACGATAGCTTTTTCGATCTCTTGATCGTCATCACACTGAACAAAATGGCATGCTGTTTCAGCAACTTGGATGTCAAAAATGTGTCTGGTGGTCCTAAGATGCCACCTTGATTGCCCACGCAGTTGAATTTGCATTCATAGGATGTAAAGTTAAGTGCAAGGGTAGTAAAGTCAGCATCATGGGCTCACCAGACACATTTTTGACATCCTAGATGCTAAAACAACATATTATTTTTTTTCAGCGCAGGCCACTTCACTTCACTACATACTAAATACTTGGATATATAATATCCGCGTACGGGTTTAAACATGGAACGAACATGGCAAACTCTGAAGTATCAAAACTTAATAAAAACCGTTGAAGGGTGCACCGATCACGCAGTCACGTTATTCTTATCACTCTGAGTGATATATTAGTGACATCCCTTTCCGAAATATCCCTTTAAATTGAATTTGTGACTAATTAAACATCAAAATTTGAAGTAGCCAATATTTTCACGTTCAACCTCTTCTATTTGCTGGTTCCACGGTGCGACGGTTCTCGAGTGCCAGCGAATACTGCCGTGCTAAGGAAAAACGCCGTATGAACCTTCATGCGTTGTCAAATTTTCTTTGATAAAACACGAATTTCCTGCTGAACCACTGAATATTTTTCCTCTAATTTTGTAGATAATTTTGCTCGCATTTTCAACTCAAGTTCCTGAAAATTTCAAGGAAAAATGTTCATTAATTTCCTCAATAATATATATTTTATCAAAAGATATCTGGCAACTCTCGAATGTTCATACGGCGTTCTTCCTTAGCACGGCAGAATACGGGTGCACCGCTGATGCCGTCGCCTGTCTCCTTCGATTTTCATCGTAACGTCACAAAAGCGCAGCCGAACTTGAGAGGGACTCGAGATTGGCATCCGTATCGACGGATACAGGTCAACATGTCAAGAGTTGGGGGTAGCTAAGTCACCGTCACAGCTCAAGGCGTCGTGAATGATTGAGGGTTGGGGCTCGGGGGCGGTCGGTGGGTGGGGGGCGGGAGGGTGCAAAGTGCCCGTCAGCATCGAATCGCACCTACTGACCCAGCCAACTGCTGTTGTAATGCGCGAGACCTGTTGAAAGCTACTCTGTCTGTGCTGCACTGCTGGCTCCTGCCCGAAAAGGAATGGAGAGGGAGGGGGTTCGATAAATGCCCGTTTTGTATTGGTCATTTGATCAGTACTACCGTGCTAAGGAAAAACGCCGTATGAGTAGTCAGACGTTGCCATATTTCCTTCTATAGAAAACAAATTCACTGGGAAAATTCTCAATATTCTTTTTCCAATTTTTCTGACACCTTTGTTCATAATTCAATCTAAAACGTCTGAAAATTTCAAGGAAAAATATCCATAACTTCCCGCAAAATTAAAGATTTTATCGATGGAAATTTGGCAACCTTTGAATGTTCATACGGCGTTTTTCCTTAGCGCGGCAGAGTAGCGCACTGTAGTTTCAGCTATCTGTTTGCACTCTCTCGCGGCGAATTGCAGGAAATTCATGTTGAACACATTTACGTACAGCATTGTTTAAATTCCACTCCTTGACAGATAAATGAATCACTAGACAAGGTACAAATTTACGCATTCTGGAAATATTTCTCAGCCAGAATTTTACGTAAAACACGATTCACGCATCGACATTTAATTAAATTTACTCCTAAGTAAGATAGTTGACTCAACTAGTTGGCTTAACCATACCTCTGGCTTGTGCAACTACTCTAATATTTGGCTCCAAAATCAGCTAGGAGTATAGTTGGGATTGTATTATTTTTTTCCATGTAAGCAACCTTGCGACGCGTGCTACTGCACCTGTAGAGAGCTTCTTCGGTCGGCCATGTCTCTTGTAAAACACATCCACAATCGTATAAAATAGAGTCCCTTTATACCCAGAGTCACGACAACTCGATTATCAGCTGACTGGCAGCCGTCCTTGGCTGGCCATGGAAGCCGAAACGAGTGCACCCAAACGAACGATATTAAGGGATAAGGATCAGGAATCCTGCGATGTCTGTCACACAAAAACAACAACATCAACAAAGTGATCAATTAAAAAGAAAATGAGATTGGTTTGTGAATAATTTCTTAATCTATTTTCATTTTGGACCTATGGAAATAACAATGTACTCTTGATAAACCACAATTAGGTAATATTTTCATTATTCTTGTTCACATTCGAGGTACCATCATCTTGGTGCACTCGTTTCGGCCTCCATGAGCGAGAACCAATCAGAATTGGATTTTTTTTTAGGCCACTTTCGGCCCAATCCTGGCCCAACCAAAAGTGAGTTGTCGTAACTCTGGGTATAAAGGGACTCTAGTATAAAAGGTGAAGTTGTCACGCAAACACGCGCAACGCGCGTGGTTTTGTTTATCTGTCCCCCTCTGAGTGAAGTTTGATATGATATTTTCGATTATTTTCGAAGAGGCGTCAAGCGGGGGCGTGAAGGAAAAAAATTGCAGTGCTATCAAAAGCTGTCGGGGAAGGGGGATGAAGGAGGAAATCTCTAACCGCGGCCGTGAGAACATTACCAGACGTAAATAATATACTCGGGGCGCCCTAAAGCCGTGAAAATGAGAAAGGAACGCGCTAAGAGCGGATGGCGATTTCGGAACGGCCACGAATTATGGGCTTCCACCGTTGCCATGATTAAAGAAGTATTATTCGTTTTTTGGGCCTTGCCTCACAGTGTATCAAACGGACGTATTTCTGCTGAACGGAACATGACTCAGTTTTGAGTCGAAACGTCTCGGGTTTCATTAATGGACCACTAGACAAGGTAAGAATTCAAGCAATCTGATACATGTTTCTTAACCAGAATTTCACGTAGAACACGATTCACACTACGAAAATTACCGAAATCAACTTCCAACGAAGATATTAACGTTTTTATTTCGCACTGATTACGAGGAATTTGAACTGCCCGCTCACAAGAAACTCAAAGCTCTACGTGAGTCAAATCGCCCACTACAACGGTTTTAGCACAGATTAGTCCAGATCGCTAACATCGGCGGAGGAGCGTGAGTAGTTTTGTGAGCGCCATTGGCGGGAAAATCCATGGGCATTTAAAACTAGGAACCAAAACTGAAATTTTGGCTATTTTCAGCAGATTTTCGGCGGGAGAATACTTCTCTTTCAGATTTTTGTGGGATGAAACGTTCCGAAGAATTCAAGAATTAGT
>NW_017547103.1:2508636-2525445 GCF_001854935.1 Bemisia tabaci | reverse complement strand
AGAAACTCAAAGCTCTACGTGAGTCAAATCGCGCACTACAACGGTTTCAGCAAGCTTCTCAATCGAGCAATGTTCATTTTCCACCATGTGTTGTTCAAACTATTGGTAATTTGCTATAGCTGAGCCAAAGTGTCAAGATTGAAGTTGAAGATTTTTACATCGCAGAGACTGTCATGATAAACATTTAGCGCGCGATGTGAATCACGTAGAGCATTGGGTTTTCATGAGCGGGTGGTTTGAATTCACGCATCAAGAATCATTAAATATCTTCGTCAGGAGTTTATTTTGGTAATTTTCGTTGTGCGTATCGTGTTCTCCGTGAAATTTTGGTTGAGAAACATGTATCAGAATGCTGAAATTCGTACCTTATCTAGTGGTCCATTGTGTATTTTTAGCCTTGTTCCTCGTTTTTCATCCTTTTTTTTCCACTGCTAAACGGAACTAGAGACCGATGGGAAAGAAGGCGTGTGCTCGTTAGTCGAGGGCCGTAAGAATGGGTGGGAATTCAGCCGAGCAACGAAAAAACGCCGTAAACGCCATTTTAAATTCTTTGGAAACAATGTATCATAGCAGGAAAACTTATGTACCTCAGGACAATGTTTTTACAGAATTATTTTGTAAATCAGTACCGGTTAAGTTATCAATAACTTAACCTAAAATTTTAAGATGCATAGGTAAAATAGTGTCTGTTATATAAAGTGTTCAGTTCCAAAAAACGCGGGAAAATCTTGATGAATTTACGGCGTCCTCGCTTGGCACAGCAGAATTATAAGGCGACAGTAGCGTCAGCGGCGCGGCAGTGACGTGGCGTGCTTTGCGATACATCGATTGATCTGCCATTTTATTCTATGGAAAAGGCTCGATTATCAAGGTGTTCGCAGGAATATCGATAATCGATCCTTCACGCCACGCCACTGGTCAGCGGCGACGAAGCCACCGCCGCGGACGCCTGTGGTGGTATTTAACTCATGAGCCCTGTCCCCAACGCTCTTGCCTCATACCCATGGCTCATGGGTGCCGCACATCAAGATGCGTGGTTTCGTACTTTGGCCATCGAGATGCAACCCTTAAAATAAACTAAAAATTGAGCAATGTGAAGACTAAAATTGTACGTAGAATTTATCTGGGATGTTTCTAAATAATTACCAAGATAAAGTGACGAACAAACTTGTCAAAAAGGGATATTTACGTAACGAAGAACAAGAACGATTTCCCAACTCGATTTTTAACACTTTTATCAAGAGTTTCCTCTTCAAAATTTCGAAGTTTTTCAACTCTTATTCAACAATCAATGCCACTAAGGCATGCATCCGGGTCCAGTCCAAAAAACCCGGGTTAAGCTACGCAGTCCGGCAACTAGCATTGTTCTCACTTATGAGTCGCTGGTGAAGCCACCGAAAAAAGGAGGGAAGTTAGCGGTCACTAAAGATCAAGAGGGACAATTGAATTTTCCCGAGCTTTTTCTCCCCTCGACCCCGGTCGCGAGTGGAAGATCTCTCGCCCGCTGTTGCCAAACCTCCTCATTTTTCATTACGTCCCCTCTAAATTTCACGAGAATCGGGGATGTTCAGCCTAAAATCGGGCAACGTCTCTCTTAGCACCGGCTAAAGCGGCTTTGAATTACGTCCCCAGCCACCGGTCAGATTTACCTCCCCTCCACGGCATCTTTCTTCGTCCCCCCTTTTGCCCCCTTCCCCCACCCTGCGGTTTGGGCCACTTGGCATCCTTTTAGTAAACTCTTTTATAGCCGAAGATTGAATTTTCTCTTCGGAGTCGCTCGTCGACCGATGAAAATATGGCTTATTTTCTTGAGTTGCCATCGCCACTTTAGCCGCGATCCCATCTCCGTCCAGTGTTTGAGCCTGGGTTTATTCGACAGGGTAACAAGGGATAAAACAGCGCTAGGAATTTCTGAATGCTGCTACGTCTAGGGACAATATACTTTAGACGCTATGAATCTAAGCAATGTAACAAAATGATGAATAGAAACTTTTGGCAGTCAACGCTACTTTTTGCGTATAGTGGTGGGTGATGAGCAACCTGTTGAGCAACAGTGGCGTGGCGTGCTTCGCGATATATCGATTGATCTGGCATTTAAACCTACGGAAAAAGATCGATGAACAGGATGTTTGCAGCAATCGCCTTAATAATCGATTCTTTACCATTGGTTTAAATGACATAACAATCCATACATCGCAATTGACGCCACGTCACTTTTGAGCAATTAATCAAATATTCGCGTAATGATGACTGATAGATTTCGGGTTGAGCACTTTGCTGAACGAGTTTTTTCTAAATTTTGATAAAATTGCTGAACCAATAGCTCTCCTCTTTGAGCATCAATCATTATTAGGCGCATGGTGCTGAGCCTTGACTTCCAATAGAAGCTTTTAAACTATTTTGAAGTTATTTTAATGATTTTTTTAATAGAGTAGTGCGGGATCTATGCCGATGGATAATTTATTGCCGTTGGCTGAAAAAAGGGAAGGGCGTAACTGCACACTGGAAAAAAAAAACACACTGGATCTAGAGTCCAGACTCTAAAACATTAACAAGAAAAAATACTCTTGATTCAGTCGGAATTTTGCTTGAATCAGAACGAAATCCGCTTAAATTAAGAGGCTTGGTTCTTGATTACAGCTAGATTCTAATTTAATCAAGAGTACTTTTTCTTGTCGATGTTTTTAAGAGTCTGGACTCTAGATCCAATGTGTTTTTTTTTTCCCAGTGCACTGTGAGATGAGCTCGGGGAAAGATTGCGCTACTTGAACGACAGGATTCATCGCCCTCTGATGTCAATCCTTACGACAGGAGAGCGAATATTAAGGTATACCTATTCACATCCGGCATATTTATTGAAGTTTACCTTAGGTAGATAAATAGCTAACAGTAATTTGGATGGGTCGCAATGAAGTCATTAGAACTCATTTTTAAATTTTCTTTTGGATAAAGACGTTTTATTGAGGTTGTAATCTTCAATGATGTGTTGTTTCTTTGATGCGTAAAATGATGTGATGATGAAACTATAATTTTACTCTCTTTTTTTGTTTCAGGTACGCCGTTGTTTTGCTTACCTAGTTTCTAAGTATGACCTGCAGGTAAGACTTCCCAGTAAAATTATATTTGTAAGGAGTCAACCACATGCAACTAAGGAAACATAAAAACCTGGCCTCATTGGTCAGAGAATATTTCTTTCATTTTACTGAAACGCTTTGATTGATGTGGAGTGTGTTCAAAACTTTCTCGGTCTTTTGAACTAAATCTGTGATTTGTAGAGGTAAACCCTCGGTGCATCGAAATAAGGCTTGATTCCGTCAACCATCGCACAACTGAAGGTTTGGTCTTGTAAACCAGAAAACGCCTCCGCTCTCTGGTGTATACTATTGATTTTTTTTAAAATATCATGTTGGCTAACTGATATTTTTAATTGACATGAAAATGTCTCATGGTTTCAACATCTTAGCTCCAATTTAACGACATGACCGCTGACGATTCAAATTATCAACGAACGATAGGTATCATTGAAAGAAAAATGACGAAGATTTGCACCTCAAACAACGATAATAGGTAATTGAAGCATCGTCGAAATGCATGTTGCAACCTGAAAGTAAATAAACAAACCCGAGTGAAATGAAACACGACAGTTAATTCCTCTTGTGAAGTTGTGGGCTGATTCTTGAAATTAGTAGACCAAGTAGACAAAAGTAAAATGAAGCGGTCCTCTTGGTGTTGAAACAGGTGATTGTTATGGACTTAGAAGGAACATGATCAGGGACGGACTGGCCGGGGTGGCGATGGGGCGATCGCCCCACTTTCATCGGCCAAAAGGGGCCCCGGAGGGGCCCCTTTTGGCCGATTTGAAGGGCCGTATTTCGCCGTTTCGATGAAGCGCCCGAGGGCTTTTTCGGTTCGTCCTCGAGAAAGGGCCCCGAGACTCCTGAGAGGACAGGACACTTTATTGCCGATTCGGAGAGCGCCCTGAAGGAGCTTTTTTATGCCTTATCTAAGGGCGTTGCATTTTGAGAGCCCTTTTTTCTGATTCGAATAAGTCCAAAGGAGTCCTTTTTTGTCATTTCGGAAGAGCCCTGAAGGACTCATTTATTGCCGATTCGAAGAAGACTCGATGGAGCCTTTTTTTGCCGCTTCTAAGGACCTTAAAAGAGCCCCTTTATCTGATTCGAAGGAGTCCTTTTTTGCCGTTTCCAAGGGACCATTTATTGCCGATTTGAAGAGGCCTTGATGCGGTTGTATACCGCCTCTAAGGACCTTCAAGGCACCGGGCTCTTTATCGCCGATTCGACAAAAGGGTCCTTTTTGCCGGGGGCCCTTTGGTACTGATTCAGAGAGGCCTCGAGGGCACATTTCTATGCAATTTTGAACTTTGGAGGCCCCTAGTAGGGAACCTTTCCTACCTTCCTCAAGGGATTTCGTAGGGGCCTTCGGCGATTTTTCCCCCCCTCAGCGAAATCCATAATGGGGGCTGTCCATACAGGGTTATCCAAAAGTCACTGACCACCCCTGTAGCTTTTTTCCAAATTGAGATAGAAGTTTGAAACTTTGGGATCGTTCCTCGGTCTAAAGTAGCAACTTTTTGGTCCCCCCAAAATTTTGGGGGGCGGGGGCTAACTTTTTTTTTTAAATGGCAACCCCCCCTTTGTGATACCTCATTCGAAAGATAATAAAAAAAAAGAAAATTTTTGGCGCAAACAGCAGGTCAAAATGTTCATTTTTGACAAAATGGCGGCCGGTCAAAGTTCAAAATGGCGGAAATTTGGCATCTTCGTTGTTTATTGACGGATTGGTGTAAAACTCGGAATCCTAGGGTTTTTCGAGATGAGAAAAACGATTCTGGCATTGGTTTTCCAGAAAANCGTTCAAAAAAAATTAAGACAGTTGTCAATTTTGGCGGCTAAAAAGTACATTTAAAAAAAACAAACGAACAAAAAAATCCGAACTGTGTTTTTCAGAATGTGTTCTTTTTAGACTATCACTATTACTATTCTACTTGATTTTATACTGGGCTAATGATTTTATGTATCTTCTGTATACTAATTTAGCTTTGGCACAATTTTTCGTTGGAAGAGGAAAATGAAATTTGAATTCCAAGTATACAACGGATTCTCATTTTTTCATCCAGTTTAAGAAAATATACTAAGTTTTGCATTTCTGGTTTCTTTTTGGATAATGTTTCAAAAATAATATTAAAGAATAGGGTCTAAAATAGCGTAAAATTCATTCTAAAAGGGCCTAATTTTCAAAATTTTCTACCCGGACCCCCCTTCTACTGGGGGGCCCCCAGACCCCCCTAGGGGCCCGCCCCATACTTAATTTAGGGCCAGTCCGCCCCTGAACATGATGGACTAACTACAGGGTCTCTCGTGAGTTAGTCAGTCGATTACCTAACTCCTTCGTCCATTGCAATCACCTGCTTCCGCCAATAGGATAGGTACCTACCCCCATTTTCCTGTTTTCTTCATTGTCTACAGCTTTGTCTATAAATTTAAAAAATCAGCTCGCTGAAATCTGTCGGGCGCGATATTATTCGGTTTGAAACGGGATTGAATATTCAGTGACTTGAAGTCTTCTTCTTTGCTAAAATTGAATTAAATGAATTAAGGAAAATGCAAACATTCTAATTCTTCGGTATTTTTTGACTAGGAATCGAAAATCAGCTGTGCAACACTGCTGTGCTAAGAAAAAACCCCGTATGAACATTCGATAGTTGCCAAATTTCCATCGATAAACTGTTTAATTTTACGGAAAGTTATGCATATTTTTCCTTGAAATTTTCAAACCTTTTAGATTAAAATAAGAATAAAATTTTCAGAAAATTTGGATAAAGAATATTGAGAATTTTCGCAGTGAATTCGTTTTTATTGAAGGAAATATGGCAACGTCTGCAGGCTCATACGGCGTTTTTCCTCAGCACGGAAGAACTAGAGTCCCTTTATACTGAGAGTCAAGACAACACCCCTCATGGAGTCACCAACGGGAATAGAGATTACAGAAATTGAACGTTTTTCGTAATCTTTGATCGGCCCATTCTCAAATTCCTTTCTCCGTTCCTTCTCTCATTCCGTTTGTTCCTTGCCGAACCCGTAATTCCCGGGTCCATTCCAGATTACAATCTTTGCAATCGGTGAAAATGTAATCTTTATTCCCGTTTGTGACACTGTGAAGGCCTAAAAAACGGGAACCAATCAGGATTGGATCCACATTGTCTTGACTCTCAGTATAAAGGGACTCTAGGAAGAACAGCCCTTCTACATTGATTTTTGAAATCGTGAAGCGGGAGTTTTCTTCATTCGGCATGGTTAGTTAAGCATGAATCCGTTGAAACGATTGACAGTGAAATTAATGAAAAAGGGCACAGCTTGTGGGAATGGCAATGCGTGCGGTAGCTGCTCAGCGCTGGTTGCCATGACAATTCGCACAGGTGCAGCCCACCTAACTACCCGCTAATAGCCCCGTCTGGGCGCCACTGGGCCGCTGCGACTCGCCTCCCACAACTTTTTGTGCATCTTAATCCGCCGCCACGCTCCGATCACTCTCAACCCTCCCGCTTCTGTCCTGTCCTTCCATCTTTTTTCAGCCCCATTCTTCACTGGAAAAAAACTCTCTTGGATCCGGAATCCAGCCTCTAAAACAATTTAACAAGAAAAATACTCTTGATTCAATCGGATTTTTGCTTGAATTGAGGCTCAAGCCTCTTCTTTTAAGCGTATTTCCATTCAATTCAAGCAAAAATCCGTTGGAATCCAGTGGTTTTTTTTACTCTTGATTCAATCGGATTTTTCCTTGAACCAAGGATCAAGCCTCTCCATTTAGGCGGATTTCCATTTGATTCAAGCAAAAATCCGTTTGAATCGAGAGGTTTTTTTTTATTCTTGATTCAATCGGATTTTTGCTTGAATCGAGGGTCAAGCCTCTTCATTTAAGCGGATTTCCATTTGATTCAAGCAAAAATCCGAAGTGATCGAGTGTTTTTTTGTTTCTTGTCAAATTTTTTCAGAGTCAAGACTCCTTATCCCAAAGACTTTTCTTCCAGTGTTGAAATGTAACATTTTTTTTTGTCTGTACACTATATTTCCCTCCAAATATGACGTAATTCTCTGATATTACCACGCACAATAAACCATCATAACATCGGATTAACATCAAATGATCACACGCACATTTATCCCTGGTAAAAATTGGCAATAGAATGTGTGTTCCAAAATACTAAAGACCTAAAGCCGGCTGTAAGATTTCCAATAGCCTCTGTAGCCGGCTGTACAATTTCTCATAGCCTTTCATAGCCGATGGCGATTAAGCAACAGCTGGACGATAAAGTTTATGCTAAACGTTACTAAATACAGATACAAGGACTTAGTTAGTTTTTGGAGTACCGCTCTCTTTTTGTGCCGTAGTATCTTGATTTATTTTGCGAGGAAAGCTCCGTACTTTTGAAGGATGCCTGTCATTCTTAATATGTTGGAGCGTCTTCAATTTCTTGTGATAATGCACAATACCTCTGGTGTGAAATAGTTGCTTCAGACGCCGTGGCACGCTGCGGCGCAGCGGGCGGGCAGAGAGCACGAAACGCGCATTGGCGTCTACAAACCTAACAGGGATACTTCACGCATTGCGCAATGCGTGAAGTATCTCTGTTAGGTTTGTAGACGTCAATGGGCGTTTGCGCAATGCGTGAAGTATCCCTGTTGGGTTTGTAGGCGTCAATGCGCGTTTGCGCAATGCGTGAAGTATCCCTGTTAGGTTTGTAGGCGCCAGTGCGTCGCCGCTCCGCTTGCGTTCGGCTCTAATATTTAATCTCGCGGAGTCAGCGTTTTTCAACTCATGATTTTGAAATGTTTGCACACTCTGTATGGATTATTCTCATTTTAATTGATGAAAAACAAATATGTTTTGAAGGAAAATATAATGTGTGCTCTGTAAATATTATAATATTAAATATATATAATATGTAAAAAATATGTATTAAAGGAAAATATAATGTGTGTTTTGTAAATATTAAGGTAGTTCCGTATCAAACTTAATGATTTCCAAGCACACAAATTTCTACACAATTTCCTATAGCCTTTTATAGCCAATGGCGATAAAGTGTAAGGCCCGGCGATAGGAACTATAGCCCGCCTGTATACTTTTTTATAGCTTCGTATAGCCCGGCTATATTATTTGCCCCGCATTCTACAGCCAGCTATATGATTTTCAATAGCCTTCTTTCGTCGGCTATAAGAACTCCTATGGTATTTTGAGACGCAGCTCCTATCGTCAATTTCTACCAGGGATCTCAAACTCAAAAAATGATTATATTGATATTTCCTGTGATTCATCGAAACCAAAAAACATTGTTATTTTAATTATCACATGCCATGATAATACAGACCGATCTGGGTAACGTGACGTCTCTGTATTCTGAAGAGACTCTCAATACAGAGAGGAAAAAAACTCATACAAGCGCAAGTAAATCGCATTCAACAGATGAAAACCAACTTGATCACGGTGTCGGGAAAACCGTGCATCTTTACCCATATCTGAAACAAATGCGTGAAGTAGAAAGTAGCTTTTGTTTCTTCAACAAATACTGTTAAATTTCAAAAGATTACGATCTACGTTTATGAGTGGGCTAGAACTACTAGTGCCTTTTTGAAAAAATCGATCCAATAAATGCGGCAACTCCGCGCAAGCAAATGATTGAAAAGTTGGGAAGTTTTCAAGCAACACTGAATAGCTCTCTACGACTAGCGGCTCCCTCTCTTTTTATTAAGTTTTCAACATTGGCGAGGTGTAATTTTTGAGCCGTATTTGAAAATCTAAACTTCAGCAAAATCCCGTTTCAAAGTTGTCCTACTTTTTAATCTTCTAAAGCAACGCAGCGCGGCCATGTAGCCGCTTGGTTTCGAAGGTAAAAACTCATTTTGTATATGCTCAAGTTCTGCTTAACCCTTAACATGGCTTTTTTTGACGTATCGTCCACTACGGCTCGTCATAAATGGCAAAGATGCAATAATAAACCATCGCATTCGGATCATCCATAAAAGCACGTATCTGCATGTAGAAAGTAATGACACGTACTTACGTCCTGTCTTAAATAAGCCAGGAATAGTGGCTCCATGTTGTGAAGCATATAATTGTGCCTGTGCCCATTAAAAACGTCGTATGGACGTATTTATGCTGAAAGAAACTAGGTTGCAAGCAAAACCTATGCACATAGTTCCTTTTAGCATAAATACGTCCGAATAAACGTCCAAATGATGCTAAATTACTCAGGATAAAATATTTATTTTTGCGAAAGGATATAGATATTTTTCCGTAAAATTTTCGGATGTTCTAAACAAAATGCGAGCAAAATTCTCTGAAAATTAGAAGGTAAACATT
This sequence comes from Bemisia tabaci, assembly GCF_001854935.1. NCBI lineage: Eukaryota > Metazoa > Arthropoda > Insecta > Hemiptera > Aleyrodidae > Bemisia > Bemisia tabaci. The sequence goes on along the minus strand of NW_017547103.1, from coordinate 2,516,067 downwards.
CCTCATTTGGAATTTGGCAACGTCGGAAGGTTCTTACGTTGTCCTAGCTTTCGGGCCTGTAGTCCGAAATCTTCCATTAAAAAAGTTTTTGTCAACTCATCACGAATATTTATTCCATAAACGATGTCGAAAATCGCACTATTTCGCAACACTACACCAATGCTACACGGCTCACTCGAATACTGAGGTTTGGTATTTACGGTCAACGCGATTGTATTTACAGCTCGGGTATCCCTTGAACACAAGAGTTAGCTGCCAAGAAACAAAACGCCTGCAATTTTTAGTACATGCAAAACAGACATCTCTTGAGTACGAAAATTTGCATTCATACGTTGCTATTAAAAAAGCCACGGCGCCTTCAATTGTATTCTTCTTGTGAGGAAAGAGCGTACTACGCCATCGCATTGTTTTTGATAGCATGAGATTGACATGGTTATTCTGTCAAGTAGCCGAAGGCATCATGAAATCTTTTCTTTTTAAATCGAAGTGGCTTATTTCTCTCTGAAAAAATAAAATGAGAATGGAGACTTTGAAACGCCTCAACAGAGATGGGTCGTTTCAAATGTTGGCCATCGATACAGAGTCTTCGTTGCGTGTGCGTCCTAAAAAAAAAAATTTAACTTCATTTTGCGTTGGCAACACTGCGCGGCTGCAAAAAAAATATTTCCGGTAGCCAGTAGCTGAAAGCAAGTCAAGAACGGAGGCGAGCACAGCGGCGCATTGACTGAAAACCTATTTTTCAAGCTTTTATCCAGGGCTGGGCAATCTGGTGGAAACCGTGCTATTTTTCTACCGCCCATGTTTATTATCTCGCTTAACGCTGATTCTACCATGCGAATTCCCTATCAGCCGCATTGCCAATTCTTTCGAAAANTTGTCAACTCATCACGAATATTTATTCCATAAACGATGTCGAAAATCGCACTATTTCGCAACACTACACCAATGCTACACGGCTCACTCGAATACTGAGGTTTGGTATTTACGGTCAACGCGATTGTATTTACAGCTCGGGTATCCCTTGAACACAAGAGTTAGCTGCCAAGAAACAAAACGCCTGCAATTTTTAGTACATGCAAAACAGACATCTCTTGAGTACGAAAATTTGCATTCATACGTTGCTATTAAAAAAGCCACGGCGCCTTCAATTTTATTCTTCTTGTGAGGAAAGAGCGTACTACGCCATCGCATTGTTTTTGATAGCATGAGATTGACATGGTTATTCTGTCAAGTAGCCGTAGGCATCATGAAATCTTTTCTTTTTAAATCGAAGTGACTTATTTCTCTCTGAAAAAATAAAATGAGAATGGAGACTTTGAAACGCCTCAACAGAGATGGGTCGTTTCAAATGTTGGCCATAGATACAGAGTCTTCGTTGCGTGTGCGTCCTAAAAAAAAAATTTAACTTCATTTTGCGTTGGCAACACTGCGCGGCTGCAAAAAAAATATTTCCGGTAGCCAGTAGCTGAAAGTAAGTCAAGAACGGAGGCGAGCACAGCGGCGCATTGACTGAAAACCTATTTTTCAAGCTTTTATCCAGGGCTGGGCAATCTGGTGGAAACCGTGCTATTTTTCTACCGCCCATGTTTATTATCTCGCTTAACGCTGATTCTACCATGCGAATTCCCTATCAGCCGCATTGCCAATTCTTTCGAAAATTGCAACATTTACTTCTACAGCCACTCGTCGTATCCTGTTGAGGATTTCCCACTTGGCGAATGTTGGATGTTAAGGGAAAACAGCTCAATTCAGCGGCGGGGTCTCACCAACTTTTGTTTTTTCTTCCTCTAGCTTTTACGTCTTTTTTTTTTTTTCTTTTTTCTTTTTTTCCTTCTTTTTTTCTTCTTTAATTTGCTACTCACTCACATCTTCTGGGGGATCAGGATTCGGAACCGGAAGAGGTAGAGTATGAGAGAGCTTATTTTGATATCACTTGTAAGGATTAAAAACACATCCCACCAAAAAAAAAAAAAAATTCTTGCATCAATAGCTGCCAAATCCATGACGCCTCAACGCCCGGACCACGCATTTTGTTAGCGGTCTTAATGATTTCATTTTATCGCTGTTATACTTCCTGACAGGAGAACAAATCAACATTATTCCTTGAACTTTTTTCAGAATTTACTTCGCCCAGAGACAAAAAATATCGGACTTTTTTTAAAAAATCAACTTTGAGCACTTTCCATTGAAATCTTGAAAGATGACAGGAAGTCTGCAACATTGCAAACCGAGATACTTGAAAGTTTCGCCGTCGAAATATTAGCCACATTGAGTAGGATGAAAGTGCTATAACTTTTGAAGATCACGCAGCTAAACTTCTTCAACGCCCCATTAGAGCAACCGCCACGGAACTTTGCCGACATCAAAAGAATGACAGACAATCAGCCATCTTAATTCATGCATTCATTTGAGATCAACTATGTTTTTTCGCACTTTGAAAGTCTGCAAAGTTTTAAATTTATGATTCGTTCTGACCATTCCATTTATATTTGTAAGCTAACTTTTGAGAAAAACTCGCAGAACGAATGGAAAAATTCGACTGGTTTTTGTTCATAATTGCTCTGCTGCGTTCTAGAGATACAATGCATTATAGAGATGCAGACAAGTAAATGAAATAATTCCTTTACGTAAAATTATACGAGAGCATGATGGGCGTATCAGTTAACTCTAAAATCCACTCCTAAGCGCGCACACTGTTATGTACGCGCAATGCGTGAAGTATTTCGGCAGTCTCGTAGGCGCTAATATGCGCTTAACGCCGACCGTGTTGTTTAGCGCAATGCGTGAAGCATCCCTGCAGTCCTGCAGGCGCTAGTATGCGGTCTACGCTGACACACTGTGTCTGCTGTCTGCTGCGAATATTCTAACTGGCGGGGTCACTGATTTTCAACTTGTTACGGCAATAGAGCTTTTGCACATATTGTGTGGATAAGTGTCATTATTCAAATGATACAATATAAATAAATAAATTGGATCAAATCAAACTAATTTTTTTCTCCATTTACATGTAACAATGGCCTTAAATACAAGAATTGAAAGTGCATTGTTTTTAAGGGAGAATATGAGTCCGCTTTATTACCATTGGTGTAACTTAATGCGATCTCGTTTAATTTTAGTGAAAATAACTGCGAGTAGGTACTCGTCGAATCGGTCGAAGTGTACTTTGTTTTTTAGGATAGAAAGTGTCACATAATAAACTATGTAATATTGATAAAAAATTATAGAAAATTTACAATTCTAAGATCTTAGTACTCGTCTGTGCCTTTCAAAACGAGAAGAATGTTGTCATGAAAAAAAAATTGGATAACACGGTCAACACAAAATACGGTGAAGGGGAGAGAACAGCAGGTAGAAAAGGAAAATAACAATTCCTAAAAATGTTTTGAACCCTAGTGATCCGCGAAGCTCGCGCACATATTTCCGAAATGATATCAGACGAGCGGGCGTGCACTTGCGACGTAAGGCACTGAAATTGGAGCTTGTTTATCCGTAGCCAAGCGTTTGCTGGAGCTTCAAAGAGTTACAACCTCATCTCGTTTGGCGCCGCAACATTCCTTGTGGCTCGGATAGATACGAGCGACGCGACGCGGGCTGCATCAGCGCCGCGCTTTGAATCATCCGATGCAAGGCACTTCGGGAATTCATCATCAAATTGCAGCAGATGCAACGTGGATCCCCTTTTATATCCACCCCTCAACCGCTTACCGTGCAATTTGGTGTACAGAGCTGTGTCCCGCTCAATGGAACACCAGACAAGGTACGAATTTTAGCATTCTGATACAGTTTTCTTAACCGAAACAACACGGAGAACACGATCCTCGCATCAAAAACTACTGGAACCAACTCTTAACTAGACGTATTTCTGTTAAACGGCTTGTCTGTTGTTAAGAAAAATAGTATGGTCGATGTTACCATACTCTGACACAGTAATACGAGTATATGGTAATAAACACCAGACTCTATGATAGCATTTACCATATTGAGGTAAGTAACACCAAAGTTCCGGTGAAAACTACCATAATTCAGGTTATTTTCACTAAATAGTATCACTATGTAAAGAATGAAGTAGACTTATGGTAGATGTTACCATATTTTTTTCAGTAAGGAATGTGCTGTAGAAAGCTACATAAGAAACGGAATAAGAAATGGGTCTCTCAATTTCAGCTAGTGATACTGAGAATTCCTCAAATACAGGATTGTTTATGGAATGAGCTTTTATGGGCCCACGTGACTTTGAAATCATCATTCTCAAAGAAACTATGGTGCCATGCCTGCTGCACCATAAACGGCGAATATGTATAAAAGAGGAGTTAATTTAATAAATTAAAGTAAGCGTTCCTACAAGTAAGTACAGTTAATTCCCATGTCGGAAATATTGGTTCAGTCGAGCCCCGCCTGCTGGAGTTTTTTTCTTTGTTCCCCTTTTTTATCACACAATAAATAAATACGCATATCCAGACTTTGTTTGAAAGTAATTTTAGTTTCCGGTTAGTTTTTTGTACCAACCGCTGTTTGATTTTCACTTAATCAAACCGTGCAGACTCAATATATTCCCCCTTTTTTCGACGCTTTTTACACAAACAATAGGCGTCAAACGTAAACAACCCGAATTCGGTTAATGTAAATTGCTTTAGGCAGTTCATTGACCAGAATATTAGCACCAACCATACAGACACGGTGTATTTAAAAAAAAAAAAAAAAAAAAAAAAAAAAAAAAAAAATTGCAGCCCGCCCAGTAGCGGAGCTTCTAAGATATTTGGACCGCATCTTGCAATTGGGAACTAAAATTTCTGGCTCATTTTGGAAACAACATTTGTGCCATTCGTTTCCCTTTCCAGATAGTTGTTTTTCCTTATGAGCCAGAAATTGTAGTTCCTCATTGTAAAATGCAGTCCATCATCAATCTCTGTCATTCTGCCGTGTTAAGGAACAACGCCGTATGAGCTTCGATACGTTGCCAAATCTGCTTTGACAAATCACGAATTTCCGGGTTATTTTCTAAAAATTTCTCCCGGGTTTTCAGAGGTTTTCGCTCCTAATTTTATCAAAAATATCCGAAAATTTCAAGGAAAAATATTCATAACATTCTTCAAAAATGAATATTTTCTTCAATGAAATTCGGCAACATTTGAATGCTTCTACAGCGTTTTCCTTAGCACAGCTGTATTCTGCCGTGCTAAGGAATAACGCCGTATGGACATTTGAGTGTTGCCAAATTTCTCCAGATAAAGCATGTGTATTTCAGGAAAGTTATTCATATTTCTTCTTGAAATTTTCAGATAATTTAGATCAAATTGCGAACAAAATTATCTGAAAAATTAGAGCAAAAATGTTCGCAATGTTCCAAGAAAATTTGCTTTTTAATGAAGTAAATCTGGCAGCGGCTAAAGGCTCATACGGCGCTTTTCCTTAGCACGGCAGTATTGAGGTTGATTGTTTTTCATTTTAAAATTTCCACGGGGCAAGGTATCTTGGCAGGTCAACATCAATAAAAGAGACCACATTTATGGGACAAGACGACTGACTCGGAGACATGATTGGGGCAACTTGAGGGCGAAGAAGAAGAATTTGCAAACGGGTCAAGCGAGACGTGAGAGCGCATGGAAACGCAGCGAAGTTTTCAAGAGGGGCTTTCCAATCCCTCTCACACTTACACCCCGAGCTTTTTTCCCCACTCGTGTCGATGGGATTCTTCCCTCGCGCCTTCGTTTTTACCCCTCGGAAAATTCCGATAATGGGCAGAAATCGTGCCGAGGTTGCCGAGAAAAATGAAGATACACAGCATTTGCGGGGCGTGCCTTGCGATGTATCGATTGAGCTGCCGATCAAACCTATGGAAAAGGATCGATAAACAGGGCGCTCACAACGGTCACCGAAATAATCGATTCTGTACCACAGCTTAAAATGGGGAGGTATCGATAATCGATCGTCTTGCCAAAGATACACAGAAACATTATTACGAGAAAAGGTACAATATTTTCGGCGATATCTCTGTTTTATTTTGGTGACAGGCGGAAATGTAGTTGCCTCAGCCGAAGCGAAGGTATTTGATTCAACCATATCTGTGCCTGGTACAACTGCAACTATGGCCGGCGCTAAAATCAGCTAAGAATATAGTTGGGATTATCATACCTTTTTCACGTGTAAAACTAAGAATCTGAACTTTTGCAAGATTTAAAAACCTCGTCATAATACAGAAGACTGATATTTTCGAGTCCGGTTGAGACAGTTTTTCATTTGAATCAAAATAAAATTACAACAAAAATTTTAAAAATTGTCTCTTTTCTTCGTTTTTCTCAGTGTAAGTTGGAATTTTAAGCATAATCAGCAATAATCAGCAATAATCAGCACAAATCTATCTTACGTAGCCTGATTTTCTCTTATGATTTATTTTTTTTGAGCAGAGAACTAATCTATTTAATGCCTTGACTATTCCTAAATTCACCCTGCACTATTAATCATATACTCCCAGAGTTTCGAGTTCATTATTTTACATAGTTCACTGTTTAAGAATAATGTTAATCATAAGAAAAAATCAGTCAACTTCTGACGTAATGAGACTGATTTTTGTATAATCCGTCCATCGGGCATTTCGTCGTAAAAGCCTTCCAAAATGAGAGACGCAACAAGCACGACTCTCATGTCACCGAGAACGTTCTGAAAGCATGCATACTTATCTATTCGTATTACGATGATGAAACGCGAGATTGCAGTGCCTTTTACGACCTGCTAACATAATAAGCGTGCAACACCGCAAATCAATATTATTTTCATGGCGTTATTTCCATTCTCCTCCCGTGCGCCGCTAGATTACCTTGCACCACTGCCGTATTAGCATGGAACGCCGTAAGCGGAGTTTGGGATGAGCCTCGAGACGCATAAAAGCACGTGTGAACCGTGGCTCATACAGAAACGCACTTACGGCTCTCTTCCACAACACGACGGACCAGGTATCCGTGTTTCGCGCGGTTGGGGACCGGGGGCTCGCTAACCACGTGAGTACGGCTCTTGCCGATAATTTCAGTGGCGTGGCGTACTTTGCGATATATCGATTGATCGGCCATATTAACCTATGGAAAATGATCAATAAACAGGGTGTTCGCAGCGAACACCTTAATAATCGATTCTTTACCATAGGTTTAATGGCATAACAATCGATATATCGCAAAGCACGCCACGCCACTGGATAATTTATCAACGTGAAGTCTGCGGAGGGCGTAAGAGACATCCAGACACCCGCACGCTCCGTATCCCNACACCTTAATAATCGATTCTTTACCATAGGTTTAAATGGCATAACAATCGATATATCGCAAAGCACGCCACGCCACTGGATAATTTATCAACGTGAAGTCTGCGGAGGGCGTAAGAGACATCCAGACACCCGCACGCTCCGTATCCCGATTATTTTGCGCCCCCCCCCTCCTCCCC
>NW_017547103.1:2482581-2508630 GCF_001854935.1 Bemisia tabaci | reverse complement strand
GTCCCCTCCCCCCCAATCCGCCTCGGTTATTGCACGGCCCGCCGCACGGTTAAGTACGGTTGTAGTTTACTGCGAGCTATGATAGGAAACGCCTCTCGGAAGTATTAATGTGGAACTCGGTGTAAAATAATGAGGGATGGCAATTGAGTCGTTCTCTGGGAGGAACGGCGTATTGACGGCGTAAGTCCGCAATCACATATCTCGTTTGCGGTGTTGAAAATCTCCACCTCTATGTTATTTTTTTAAGGGAGGACGAATTGATGTCATTCCTTGAAGTTTTTGCAGAATTTTCCACGCGCAAAGAGAAAAATTACGGCAGTTTTAAATAATTGCCGTTGAGTAGTATTCCGCTTAAAAAATAAAGTATGACAGGAAGTCTGCAACGTTGCAAACCTAGTTATGTGATCGCCGACTTACACCGTCGATATCTCGTTTGCGGTGTCTGAAAATCAAATCTATAACTTAATATTCCAATGCAAATTGCCTGAGCTGAACACTCTCCCCCCTCAGTTTCGTACTGGTGCGCATTAGAGTTCAACAATTTAATTTTGACTCTAATTTTAATTTTTGGAATTTCTTTGTTTTGTTTCCCCGCGAAATGGTGTGAACCCAGCACCACTTCTCCACCTTGTTACTGTTCGAGCCACTTCTTAGTGTTGTTTTTCATATACTACAAACTTTAGTCCAATTTAGCGTACGACAAGCTAAACAAACACATTTTAACCTATGGAAAAATATCGATAAATAGGATGTTCTCAACGAACGCCTTAATAAATCGATTCTCTACCACAGCCGTAAATGAGGAAATATCGATGATCGATCATTCACGCCTCGCGACTATAATTAATAGCAGAAGTCGGGGTGTAACATGCGTCCATTCCCAATTATATGGGGCTGGTATTTCATTTTTTTTATTATTTTTTTTTAAATCGTCATCTTCCCGATCAATTTTTTTCTCCCTCCTCGAAAGAGGTAATTATGGTCATGTTCAAATACTGTACACGGAAAAAACGAGCTTAGGGTTGGGACCTACATGTTAGTGCTGGGCACTAACGAGGGTTAGATCAAATGGAGCCAGCAAGTCAGAGGAGTGCTGGGCACTAAACAGCTCGAGGCTGGGTCACTAAGGAAGAAGTAGTGTCAAGCCCTAAAGTGACTTTGGAGCGAGCGTAAAATATGAAACGCCTCCGCCGGGGATCGAACTCGGGTTGCGCCGGTGGACGACCAGCGCGTTACCACCAGGCTATCGTGACTCCGACGTTTTAAGTGTGAATTTACACCTGATAAGCGCAACTACGTCTCGCGGCATCTGATTAGCACTACTCATGTTCAGTGCTCACCTGTACTGCCTTCCGGTGATGAGCTGTACAGCGCTTAGACGCCAGCCCTCAACTACTCCCCACTAAACGGCCAGTAGTGCTCAACACTAGTCTTGTTTTTTCCGTGTACCTACAAAACATTAGTTGATTAGTTGATGCAATCGATGCGCGCTGAAAGCTATTCAAAGGCCCCTGCAGCCCCCCCCCCTTACGACTTTCTTCACAAGTTGGCACCACCGCTTTTCCTCTGTTCAAAGTCATTATAAATAATCGATTATATGTGAGGTACCCTGCCTCCATAAATATCAATTGTTTCACATTGTTCAATGGGCAAAACTCACTGTTACCAAATTGCTAATGGGCGAAGTGAAGGCAAACGACTCTCTATCCATTAACCGTGATTTAAAATGGAGAGGAGGATCAGTTGGCTGCATTTGAGAGGCAAGGACCAGGTCCAAACCCCCGAACATTGGTCAAACTCTTACGAAACTATTTCGACGAACCACATTGAACTCAGCTTTGGCTGCATTTGAAAGGCAAGGACCAGGTCCAAACCCCCGAACATTGGTCAAACTCTTACGAAACTATTTCGACGAACCACATTGAACTCAGCTGAAACAAGTTTAACAAAACGGCAGTTTGACAAAGCATGATGAAAAGTTCAACAGTCAGTAGACCGATTATTGAAAGTTTAAAGCAGCCCGAAAAGACCTCGGAATGCGATATATTTCATGGTTAAGATAGAGCCGTGTCTTGTCTTGTCAGGTCGGCATGGTTCCAAAAGTCAGGCCGCTGGACTGGCCTTAGATCAGAAATATCAGATGCTCACTTTGGATTTAAAAATATTCACAGAAAATTCTTAAAAATTTCCATTACTTTAACTTTAGAGTCATTTAAATATGTTCAATGTTACGCATACAAGAGTTTATTTAAAGAGAAAAGGATTGTTTTTTGTACTTAGTACAGGGCTTGAAGAACGCGTCTGTGGTCTTGGTTGACTGTCAATATTATTGGCTTGACTCATGTTTAGTTTCAAGTAGATCTCCGACGATACTTTTCTCTGGAAATCGTTTTGTCTCTTTATATTTTTTATGAAACAGCAAAGGAGCAACCCTGAACATATGATGAATGAGAAACAAGGAAAAATCACCATAACCATTGCGATCGGGGATTAGGTATCATCATGTATTGGAGAATTTGCACTCAAAAATTTTATTGCTTCATCTGAAAGTGCCTAATGAGCTGAGATTGCAGTATTTTTCAAAACAAATTTCTGACATGTGAAATTGGAGAAAAATAGAATTAAAAGTGAGAAAAATGTGCCGCCTTATGACGTCATCTAGCGGCATTTTCCATTTAAACACATGTATTTTAGCAGATTAGGTCATTTTGTCATATTTTCTCCAATAATTGTTCAATTTCGTACAGATAAAATTCACTAAATTTCAGACACCTGCAAATCCTCCATTGCCGAGGTTTTTAACATGTTTTTTATTTTAGGTTCAATTTCTCTTCTATCCTTCCAGCAGTTGAAAACGACACCGTAAGATGTCGAAAAGTCCTGCATTTGTTCTCAATGTTAGTTTTTAGTTTTGTTTCCGCGATTTTCCCTTATTTCTCAAATGTCGTATTTTTTTACCACCTTAGCTTTCAGTCCAGCATACGTTAAACTGGAATTTAATTTATTGAATCGTCAGAGTTAAAAAAAAAAAAAAACTCGGAAGTTCTTCAGCACTCTGAAAGCATGTGCGAGGAAGCACCGTGCTTCCGTTAACGAGTAATCGTCCTTTGAGTAAATACTTGTGACGTGTTTGATTTCGTCGTCAAACATCTCGTATGCAAACATCCCGGCACACAGTGGATCGAGTCAATGGGAGACGTCGGACAGAATTTGGAAACTTTAAACGCTCATAACTCCGTTCATACAAAACTTTGAGGTTTTAAAATTGGCTCCATTGGTTTCCTTGTAAAATTGTCTTGCTGAGCCGCCCCTTAAAATTAAAAATGTGAAGAATTAAACATCAAAATTTGCGATTTTAGTTAAAAGTTTCATGCCCGACCTCCCTAATTGACTAGATCCACTGTGCGGCAACGTTAACTGCGAAAAACTCTTCCATTTGCCATTGCAATGGCGTACCGTGCTCCGCGATGTATCGATTGGTCTACCATTTAAATCCACGGAAAAGAATCGATTATCAAAGTGTTTGCGGCGAACACTTTGGTAGTCGAGTCTTTACCGTAGCTCAAAATGGGAGCATATCAACAGCCGACGATCCACAAAACTTTTTACTCAAAACTACTTTCTTTCTCGGGAGGGAATTGAAAATACGCCAAATGTATACTAAATTCTGCAACACTGCTTTAGTATCTGGTATCTAACACAACGCGCAGATCTGCGGTTCCTCCTTTGCGAGGGACGTATCTTGGTCAAAATGGTGGGTAAGGGAGAGGAGGGGGGCGTCTCAATCTCCATTAACTGAGAAGCGTCGCTTTTTTGAAGCTCATCAAATGGTTTTGTGCTGCAGGAGGCATATATGGCGCGGCGCTGTGATGAGATTATCTATCTTGCGTGTCGTCTCCGAATCTGATCTGATCAACCACTCAAACACCGGCGTCGGCACAATTGAACCGATAAATCTTATTTTTAATGCACATTGATGTTGAAGAATTGAAAGTTTTTCTCTTCTTTTTTTCTCATTATTCTTGTATTTCTAGTATTCCTTGTTTTTCCTCTCTTTTTCTCTTTCTCGTGTTTTCTGAATTTCCTCTTTCTCCTCTTCTTCCTCTTTTTTGAGATCGATTATTTAGGTGTTCGTTGCACAGACCCTATTTATCGATCCTTTCCTACAGGTTTCAATGACGGATCGATCGATATATCGCAAAGCATACCACGCCAATGTACATGAACGCGTCTCTGAAGTTCATTTTTACAGCGGTATTTGAACACACAACTTTATCACTATTCGAAAACTTGAAAGGGCATAGACTGGCGTTCAGTGACTCAAAAGTTTACTCACTTATCTGCAAATCTGTGAGAAAATTGCGATACCGTACTAACAAAAACGTTTTCCGAATCGGTTGTGCCATTTATGAGCACCAAACGTCACTCACGAAAAGCACAGTGTAGGATATACTTCAAACAGATCTCGATTCCATTTTTTTGCTATTATTGATGCGTCGTGTTATCGTATTTGGCTGTAATGATTATAACAGGAGCAAAGGGGAAAATACACTGTAGTCGGAGATAAAAAGGAAATGGAGAAAGTAGGAATGATTACTTTTTTATTTTCATTCATCCGAATCTCGGCAAACAGTTTTGCTTCAAAGTTTTGTTCTTACGAGGTGCTCTCCTCGGTTAAGAACTAAGATACACATAAATGAAACCGGTCTAATCCTTTTTCATAAAAACAAGTGGTGCTTTCTCTTACTTTCAATGCCTCGAATTTTTGAAAAGAAAAGGCCACTTGATTGTATTTGAAGCACGTTCTTAACCACGCTGCACTCCATTGCAGATTTAACTCTTTGAAAGTAGAGTGTGACGTAATTCATACAATCATGAAATTCATATGCTCGTCTTGCAAATACCTTTCTCCTAAAATTTTGGATTTTCTCAGATTTTTACGCCGGAATGAGAATATCACCACTCCATTTCGATTCATGTCAAATTCCTTTTTCCCCTTCTAGGAAATCTTCGCTGGTAATAACATGTATTTCAACTTGTACAATTTTCAGGTCTAATCACACTGGTTTTAATCGGTAATATGGGCTATAGCTCAAAAGAAAATTTATCATTTCCAAAAGAAAATATGATTATTAGCAGATCTCTGAAAATCAGAAAAAGTGACTCGATGGCCTTTCCATTCTGCACTCTTAGTAAACAAAACAAAGGACATTTTGTGTTAATATAGGAAGTAGAACACAAAATTGATCCCATTTAGCAAAAAGGAACCAGCGTGATTACAGTGTTTTCAAAATCGTGCAACTTTCTACTTTCCTTTTAAAGATACTCATCATACGTACAGTATTGAAATTCACACACTTATTTTCCTTTAAAATTAACAATTTTTGGTGAGAATAAAGAACTATTGCTACTTTGGGAGATTTTTTAGATAATTGTGAAGAAGCAACATTTTTAAAACACTGTAATCGCGCCAGTTCCTTTTATCGCTAAATTCTATCCAAGTAACTTAAGCATGCTGTTAATATTCGGTTTGATGTCATTTTCCGGAAGAAACACCAGTGCAACTCTGCCGTGTCAAGGAAAAACGCCGTATGAACCTTCAGGCGTTGCCAAATTTCCGTTGGCAAATGACGACTTTTGGAAAAAGTTTATTAACATTTTCATTCCAATTTTTTTCAGGTAATTTTGCCGGCAATTTTATCTAATGTTCTTGAAAATTTTTGGGGGGAAAATGTATAACTTTCCTCAAAATTAAGGATTTTATGGAAGGAAATTTGTCAACTTTCGAATGTTCATGCGGCGTTTTTCCTTAGCACGGCAGAATAGTGCTCTAGCTGTAGTTTGCAAGAGGCCCATTGAATTGGACTGCGGTCGGATAGGAAGCGTGGAGTATGGCAGCATTGTACTGAATGGAGTGCCCAAGAAAAGAGTTCCTATCCAGAGCAAAGTAACTTTTAATGGCCCTCGCCACCTTGTCCTCGTTAAAAGTTCCCGCCGGAGGGTTGCCCGAACCAAGGCGCGAAAACTGCCACCACACACCTTTTCACGGTCCCGTGGCCACGCCGCCCCCTCCACCGACCGCCCGCGTAAGATCATGCGTGAAAATATGGAATGTCACGCCTCCCATCAATTTGTAGACCCAGGGTGAGATGCATAGTCACTCCTTATACAAGTCCTCTCCTTAGGGAGCCTAATCAGGTTTACATCGCGATAAAAAGGCGTATAAGGAGATCTTCAAGGCAGCCTCGCGAAGGAAAATCATACACGCATCTTGGTCGGCGTGCTGCCAAAAAGGAACCCAGAGCTCCTTCACTTGTTGATGTATGCAACACGGACATCTCCTGATCACGAATAGTTGCGCGATGCAGGCGCGCGCTTCAGTTAATGCGTAACCTAAGTATCCCGTGTTGTAAGTTGTCACGTTGACACAGTTAAACCTTTCTATGTTTGGTGTTGCTCTGTGTTACTTTGTGTTACTTACGAAGTGTCATATCAACCCTGAGGACGTGGTTGCTCAACGCGAATTTGTGTTAAATTGACCCGAATCGTAGGTTTATCTCAGACATTGGATCATGAAGGAAGTTCCTTGCTGAACTTATGTACTTTGGTTATTCTCCGCATACTCAGAGGCATATTGTGTTATTTTGTGCTTTACTCCCCACATTAACACAAGAGTTTGGTTACTTTTTCTTATTGAGCACCCGTCGGCCGTCGCATTGGCTGGCATACCAGTCTTTGTTAGCAAATATTAAACGTTAGACCGAATTTGTAGGCACTCCATGACCTGTGACAAGGGAACCTCAACTGGCTTCTTATTGGCAGCTGATGAAATTCTTACTTTCGGGACTCCAACATTCAACTGTTCTGCCGTGCTGAATAAGAACGCCGTGTGAACATTCGAGAGTTTCCAAGTTTTCTCAAATTTAATGTTTATTATCGAGAAAAGTTATGAATATTTTTCCTTGGAAGTTTCAGAAGCTTTAGTTGAGATTGCCAGCAAAATTATCTGAAAAATTAGAAGAAAAATATTCATAAGTTTAGCAGGAAATTTGTGTTTTATCAAAGTAAATTTGGCAACGCACGAAGGTTCATACGGCGTTTTTCCTTATAACGGCAGTGTTGGCCTACCTACTAGGTGGATGGCTAACAACGTATTAAGAATTTCGTTTTGTAAACGAATCGAAGTTTGAGAAACTTTTTTGGCTCATTACGTCACCCGAAACTCATTATTCACCTAAGCATAGGTCAACAGCCGAAAAAAGGGTGATGTCTGATGCTGCCATATAATTGTCAATAAGGAAGTGTTGAATCCGCGAAAGTAAAAGCTTCCACCTGTCGCCAAGAGGCCAGTATCAAAGATCCCCTGTCTCTGCTCCATAAATAGTTCCTTCCTTCTTCCCTTTTGAAGTATCTCTTTAATTACCATACTCTGTCTAGTCATTTCAAAGAGTCTCTAGGATGGTTAATAATTATTTTACGAAGAGCGAAGGGTTCGTTCAATAAAATTTTCTGCTCAGGCACTACTTGGCCCGTTCCCTTAAAGCCACATTTTTGCTCTTATGACGCTCATGGCCCATGTCAGAATGGATAAAGTTTGAATCAGGAGAAACTATATCCAGTTAGACAAGAGCCCTGTTATGCATGTACTCAAATGGATCTTAGGGCTCATGTCAGAATGGATAAAGTTTAAATCAGAAGGAACTATATCCAATTAGACATGAGCCCTGTTATACACGCACTCTTATGGATCTCTGCGCTCACATCAGAATGGTTATATAGCTCCTTCTGATATAAATGAGTCCATTTCGACCTTATTTCGATGCCTCGTTCCACTGCGCGATAATTTTCCCCTATATGAAATCAAAGGGAACGAGCAGGTAGGAGAAAAAAAATACCCACAGTAAAAGTCACCCGGTTGATTTTTTTTTATTTTGCTGCGCCCGTGGGCTTGGAGACCATCGACCACCATCCGTTCACTAACTGGGATAAGCCACCCTTCATGGGCGTTTACTCCCTGTTGGAATCGTGTTTTAAATATCCACCCCTCGTCGTGCGGTTACGGAGTAAGAGCAGAGGCATAGGGGTGGAAAAAGCGAGAGGAGGTGGGGGGAGGAAACGGCTCCCAGGTGAAAACGTGCGTGAACGTGGAATGGTTAAAAACCGCGACAGTTATTCCCTCGATCACAGTTCTCTCTGCTGTCAAATCCCTCGATTTATTGCCTCCTTTTCTTTTTTTTCTTTTTTCTAAAAAACGACGTCCCGTTTGTAACGTCAATAGCTCATCGGTTTGCTAAATGATGGTTACAATTTGAGGGTGAGAACTACCTTAACGACATGGTAGTGAGTAAAAGAGGCTAGTATCAAGAACGGCGTTTCCGAAATAACTTTCTCTGATAGGTATTAAGTTCGTGTGAACAGGGAAGAAGTTTCTACCCATAGGAAGAAAATTTCTACCGAAAAGTAGCATTTTCTTTCCAAAGTATAAAAATTCTTACTAAAAGGTAGGAAGTTTCTTTTAATAGGTAGTAAGTTTCTCTCGTAGAGGATAAAGTCCCTACCCTCGATAAATCTTTAAATACCAACCGGTATAAAGGCACAAGGGGGATCTGCTGACGGCAAATTTTAACATACCTAACCTCTAAATGACTCTTTTACCCAATGCAAGACACCCTGGCTCCGATGTCCTGTATTAGCGGTGGAACACGTCCAACATCTTGCTGGAATCCATCAATCAACATGACTAAAAGATCAAAACCGTTTTTCGAAAATAATTTATATCCATTGGTAAAAAGTTTCTATCCATAGGTAGAAAATGTTTACCAATGGATAAATAGTTTTTTACGATGGGTAGAAAGTTCCTTACGATAGGTAGAAAGTTTCTTCGACGAGTAGAAAGTTTCTGCCCACAGTTACACTTACATTGCCTCAAATTGCTCTTGGAAAAATCAAGGAAAAATGCGTACTAAGCGTATTTATGTGGAAACGAATACAATTAGAGGAAACAGGCGAGTTTGACGTGCTACCTGGTGAGTCAATTTGATATTTTTGTCGTGTGCTTGAAAAACTTCACTGAGGTCACAATAAATTAACACATCTCCTTTGAAAGTGCTGGTATGCAACTGACAGCCAAAACTTTTTCTCGGCATCAAATGTGGCATAGAACAACTGCATGTAGGTATTAAAAAGTTTTGTCGTCATCATAATGTGTTTGATGAAAAAACGTTGATGAATAATAATAAAAAGAGTATTGAATGCGTCCTAACGGAGGGTAACACTCGAGGGATCGTTTTTACCCATACTTTTTATCTGTCTCTATCTGTAACTCATGCATTTTATTTGTAAGCAAACAACTTGGAACGGATTTGAATGAAAGGGGAGGAGGTTAAATTATGAAATTCTTCAACGATAAAATCGCCTGAAAATAGCGGAGTAGGCAGTAAAACTACCAAAGAAGTTGAAATAGTAAGCCACTCAAGGCATTTTTCTATCCATCCATATCCCTGGCTGACAAAAAATAATGAATAAAGTTAGTTTAATTTTCGCAAGTTTTTTTTACTATAATTTTTTTAACAGTTATACATTTTTTACCGGACTCAATAAGTCTCCAAAACGACAATGACTTGCAGGAGGTTTAGAGTGTTTAAATTTTCGTCTTTTTGAAGATTGCATTTTAAAAAATTGGATCATCCTGTATTCTAATAATGACCATTTCAGCAGGGTTCCGAAACGCTCTGAACAGAGTAAAATCGTTAAGAGACTTCGATAACCAACTGGACAACGTAGAAATATAAAACTGGGCCATTTTATCTTAAGTTGCCAAATTTTGTTCAATTGAACTGTTTTTCAACCGTAGATTCGCATTGTTCTAGAGATTGAATAGTATATACTCTTATCCGTATTCCGAACAATGATTTTTCTCGGAAATACCTCACGATTAGCCGTTAACCTACGTAAATACGTTTTAATAATACATTTGAGTAAAGTTCTCATTCCGATATGCAAATGAAACCACATTTTGAGTCATTTTATATTTATATATTTACCTACAGCGAGCGTCCGCCATTTTTGGACACTGAAAGGCCCCATTCCGCCCAAGATGGCTGAGCCAATTAGAAATGGTAACTGCAGTGACCATAGTCTCCGAACAAAGGTACTCTAACCAACACTATCACTTGGAGATTTCACGTAGAGAATGAATATCAAGGGAATTTTCAAGAAATGATGTCGAGTATTTTTTAAGTTTGAAAATAAACCATGACAGGAAGTTTCCAGCGTCGCACAACGATTATTGGATTTGTTTTAGTTTCTTTGTCGATATATGGACAGCCGTAGTTTACCGGTCAAAACAACGCTCTAAAGATCAGTCCAAAGATTAGGTGCCGTCATATCAAGTCTGCCGTTAACGAGTCTCATAATTTAAAAGGAAGATCCGGCATCCCTCTATCGGTGGTCCAGTTTTAAACACCGCGGTTTCGTTCGAGACGAAAATAAAAGCACTGACAATCCCCCGGAAAAGCAGTAAATACAATTAAACTTTACGATAATTTCTTCTGATTATATAGCGGCGAATCTGCGATAATGGACAAAGTTCGATGCGAATCTTCGCGAAGGAACTATAAATTTTTAATGCTCCCCGGCTCTCCCGAAAATGTATTCGCCTCCCCTCTTTCCAGTATCATTCGGTCTACCGCAGGATAGTGCCTCCCCTGTTTTATCGGATGGGAGATATCTATACAAATCCGGTAATGATCTCCCCATTGCCACAAGAATAATCCTACTTTCCCTCAATGGAGATGTTGCATGTGTGAGGAATTTGCGATTTGACTGTTGATTCTCATGTAAATTTTCGTGAGAAACACGATGTTGCTACTGGTTTTCTCTGAAATCAACTCCCAAGCTCAAAAAAAGCTCTCAAGTTAAGGCCAAAATGGAGGGGATATCCCACGCTATCCTGAAAGTCCACCTCTACATCAAGACAAACTCTCCATGCAAAGATAGGGAGGAAATACATTAGCAGGGTTGCCGTGTTTTCAGTTTTGGAGTCCCTAAATAAGGTGGCAGCCCTGTCAATGTATTTGCTCCCTATCTTTGCATGGAGAGTTTTTGTTGATGTAGAGGTGGACTCTCAGGATAGCGTGGGATATCCCCTCCATCTTGGCCTTAACTTGAGAACTTTTTTTGAGCTTGAGAGTTGATTTCAGAGAAAACCAGTGGCACCATCGTGTTTCTCGCGAACTTTTACAACAACAGTCAAATCGCAAATTCCTCACACATGCAACATCTCCATTGGATGTGACATTGAACGCCATTGTAAAAAAGTGATGTATTGAAAGGTTCGAAACCTGTTAGGTATATACTGTTTCCTCTTTTTCTAATGTTTAGATCTAACCGGAATCAACCTGACTACATTTCACATTGCCTCATTTTTTCATGTTGCATTTTTTAAACAGAGAGCTATACTACTTACCAGTGGCGTAGCGTGCTTTGTGATGGATCGATTGATCAACCATCATTTAAACCGATGGAAAAAGATCGATATACAGGGTGCTCTTAACAAACCTTTTAATAATTGATCCCTTACCGCAGCTTCAGATGGGGGAAATATCGATATTAGATCATTTCTTAAATAATCCAACTAAACTCTCGATCCTTTTCACTTGATCCTCTAGGAATAAAGTTTGAATTTCCTCTTACCATTCATAATGACGGCACGGAAAATGACACTATGACGAGAATATCCAAACTTTCTCCGCAGCTTAAAAAAGTTATTACCTCTAATTATTGCTTTAAAGGATAATTCAAATTGACAGAAAAGTTGCAATGTTGTTAGCTACGTCCGCTGTGGGAAAATCCAACGAGAAATCTACAAGAAATCTGTGACTATATGACAACAAAGGACACAAATACCACAAAAATGAGACGGAACAAAACGGAAAAAGTCAAAAGAGCAGATAAAAATGAGTGTAGAAGTTGCACGGTGACAGCTGTTCCGCTTATCCGAGTGACCAAGAGACCTTACAGTCTCTCCATTTGGCATAAATCCAAAATAGATAGCTTCTCTTGCCCCTCTGATACCTTTGATGCCGTGTTCACAGCCGTGGGTGCTGTTTTATGCTATTCATACTGTCTGTTTCACTACGCACATATATTATCTTTAACTTGTCAACTCTGAAATGTCCGACGGACGGAGATAAACAATGAAACAAAATTTCAAGAATTAAAGGAATGAAAGCTCAAAATCTGTGATCATCGCACTTGCACCCGTCCTCTAGATTAACCATTCTAATGGACCACTAGGTATAATATTTCAGCGTTTTAATGTGTTTCCTCTTTAAAATTCCATAATTTGTGTAACAGAAATTGCTCCAATGAAGTCCCGTCGTCCAAGATATCAACATTTTTACTTTGCACGAGTCACAAAAAATTTGAATGTCTCGTAGACAAGAAAATTAAGAGTATGC
This sequence comes from Bemisia tabaci, assembly GCF_001854935.1. Classification (NCBI taxonomy): domain Eukaryota; kingdom Metazoa; phylum Arthropoda; class Insecta; order Hemiptera; family Aleyrodidae; genus Bemisia; species Bemisia tabaci. The sequence continues at coordinate 2,496,169 of NW_017547103.1, read as the reverse complement.
TTGTGCTTAGACAAATCCGGCACCACAATATTTTTGACAGGCTCCTCAAAAAGCATATCGACGGCATAAGTTAGTCCGCAATCACGTATCTCGTTTGGTGTTTGAAAATCTCCGCCTCCATATTAATTTTTTAAAGGGGAGCAAATTTACATCATTCCTTGAAGTTTTTGCAGAAAATTCTTCGTACAGAGAAGAAAAATCACGGCACTTCTGAAGCATTGTCGTTGAGTAGTTTTCTACACGGAGAAAAAAAAACTCGTGCGTGGGACCCGAAGTTTAGGTCATATGGATCTCTGAAGTTTTCAGATTGAGCATCTGAACACTTTAGGTCTAGCTGCCGAGGTTCGGATCATACATCTGAAACTTCAGTTCTTACATCAGAAGTACTTCAGATGTGAGAACCGAAGTACTTCGGATGTGAGAACCGAAGTGCTTCAGATGTAAGAACCGAAGTTTCAGATGTGTGATCCGAACCTCGGCAGCTAGACCGAAAGTGTTCAGATGCTCAATCTGAAAACTTCAGAGATCTATATGACCTAAACTTCGTGTCCCACGCACGAGTTTTTTTTTTCTCCGTGTATTTAAAAAATGAAGTATGACAGGAATTCTGCGACGACATTATTAATTAAACCAAAATGAAAACCAAAACACTATGGTGCATTGGTGGAAGGGTTGCATGGAACGACTCCTGAAATGTTCCGAAATGTCCGAAATGTTCACCTGTGCCGTAGTATTGTTTTTAAAGCAAAAAATTTAAAAAAATCGCATATTTTGTACGCAGATTGTGAAGTTAGGCCTTTATTTCAGACTTTCCCAATGCGCTCATCGTGATTTTTGGGCCATTTTCTACAGGAAATAATTCCTCTTTTTCTTCCAGCAGAAGTTTGCAACAGGCCCATTGGTTGTGCAGCGCCGGAGCTTGTGGCAACGCCACTATCACCGCGTATTCCTCTTCAGAGAACGGGTTTTGATGAGGTTAAGTGTAATGAAAAGGGTGTTTCTAAGTTGACAGGATCGAGAGAACGACGTTCTCCGATGTTCCTCGTGGGTGGTGTGGGATGTGTTGCGTGGAAGGTGGTTTGAAGGGGCAGAAGCTGACACCGTTGTCGCTGCATTGATTTAAATGGAAACGCACCATTCGAGCATATTATTCGATGTTTGAATCTCGAAACAGTAGTTCTGGAAAATGCCCATTTATGGAGGTAACAAAATAGACCGAATGTTGATTTTTAATACCTACTTCACGGATGCATTTTCTCTGCCTACACTGAAAAAAAAGTAGGTAGAATTTACCATTCCTTCACGCTGCACTGGAAAAAAAACACACTGGATCTAGATTCTAGACTCTTGAAAACATCGACAAGAAAAAATACTTTTGATTCAATCAGATTTTTGCTTAAATCAAAAGGAAATCCGCTCAAATTAAGAGGCTTGGTTCTTAATTAAAGCAAAAATCCGATTGAATCAAGAGTATTTTTTCTTGTCGATGTTTTAAAGAGTCTGGACTGTGGATCCAATGTGTATTTTTTTCCAGTGTATATTTCACACAGCGTCAATTCAGAGTCAATTCTGCCAGAAAAAAGGTAAACGTTACTATACATTGGAACAGGTAACCATTCCTCTGGCAGAATCGACTTGGAATTCACGCTGTGTGCAATACAGCGTGAAGGAATGGTAATTTCTACCAATCTTTTTTTTGTGTAAGAACACCCAATCAGCATTTCTACAGCAGAAACATGCAAGGTGCACATGGAGCAACATCCAGGGATTATTGCGTTTCTAGAGGGGGGACCTGGCATGTTTCCCCTTTCTTCCGAAAATTCGTGATCTTAAATGGCCGTTCAATACTTGCACACTCCGTGAAGGGTGAATGCGCTTATAGCTAACCCACAGGAAGCTGCGTTTATCGCAACATTCAAAATGAATTTTAGACACGAATCTACTTAGTATTGTCAATACTTTTTAGGTCTCTCTCTTTTGATCAGTTTATTGTGCACAAAGGCGTGGCGTGCTTTGCGATACATCGATTGATCTGCCATTTAAATCTATGGAGAAAGATCGATTATCAAGGTGTTCGCAACGAACACCTTGATAATCGATTCTTTACCACGGCTTCAAATGGAGAAATATCGATAATCGACCCTTCACGCCACGCCACTGAATTGTGGAGGCAAGCACTCTAAAGGACTATTTTAACAGAATTTGGTGAAAGGAAACCGTTTGCTCAGAACTGTTGAATACGATGAATACGCTTGCTAGGAGTAGAGTAAGACGTGTGCAATTGTGCATGCCAATCGAGGCAGGGAATTTAGATCATCGATGCAAAATTGTGTGCAATTTCATGATTTTTTTAAATTTTTATGATTGGTTAAGGGGGAGCTGACGAGACACCTAGACACAATGAATACTTAATATACAAAAATCATTATCATTAGTCAAACTTGAAAGTCTCTTAGCGAATCAGCCGTTATTTGTAGCGGGTCGCATTCCCAGCCCGAGCGCATCAATTCGGCCTTATCTGCGAAGAAAGCAAAATCACGGTGGGATAGTCATACCTGCAATTGCTGAGATGATTATGCATGACTTTACAATTTCATGAGAACTTATTCATTTTCCGTTGTCTCTATAATGAAGAAATTAGGAAGACACTATCTCTAGCTACGACCAAACTTATCATTTTTTTTTCTTACCCTATTGGTAAGGTTCTTTTTTCGAAGAGGTCCAATGCAGACATGACTATTTGACTCGACGCGTTTTATTTGGAGCGCAGTTAGCAAAAAGGAACCAGCGCAGTTACAGTGTTGTAATAATGTTGCTTCTCCGAAATTATCTACAAAATATCCCAGAGGAGCAAATGGTTTTTGCTTCCCTCCAAAAAATTGTTAATTTCAAAGGAAAATAATTCTGTAAATTTAAAATTTGTATATTTTGAGTATTTTTAAAAGAAAAAAAAAGAAGTTGCACACGGAAAAAAAACTTCGTGCGTGGGACTCGAAGTTTAGGTCATATGGATCTCTGAAGTTTTCGGATCGAGCATCTGAACACAGTAGGTCCAGCTGCTGAGGTTTGGATCACACATCTGAAACTTCAGTTCTTACATCTGAAGTACTTCGGTTTTCACATCCGAACAACTTCGGTTCTCACACTCGAAAAACTTCGATTCTCACATCTGAAGTGCTTCAGATGTAAGAACAGGAGTTTCAGATGTGTGATCTCGAAAGCTAGACCTAAAGTGTTCAGATGCTCAATCCGAAAACTTCAGAGATCCATATGACCTAAACTTCGGGTCCCGTGCGCGAGGTTTTTTTCTCCGTGCCATATTTTGAAAACACTGTAATCGCGCTGGTTCCTTTTTGCTAAATGCGATCCATTCATGAAACTTTTCCAGGGGGGAAAATTGCTCTCGGTGAAACAGCGTGGGCAAGCCGGCAACCGGAGAGGAACTCGGTATAGAGTGAGGCTGGAGCGACATCGCCTGACGTGAGCTGTCACAAGTGCCGTGTCTCAACTCCCGGGAGCAGCGCGGCACGGCGCGACGCAGGGACTCAGGAAGGCGCCCTCCCGGTCCCCGATCCCCGGATGGAGGAGGGATTCAGGGACGCAAAGCGCATCGTCAGTGTGTGCTAATCACCCTCGTCAACTCGCAGCAACGAGCGCAGTGTATACAGCGTTGATTTTCCAACGACTACCCGTACCCGTGACAGACTCGCTTGTCCGACCGGTTGCCGGATCTCTTCTTCCTTACGAGTGCACTAAAAAAAAAATTGGTAGAATTTACCATTTCTTCACGATGTGTGAAATACAAAAATAATAATACATGAATGCTTGGCAGAATGGACTCTGAATCGACGCTGTGTGAAATACAGTGTGAAGCAGTGCTCGAAACTCACAGGCGCCAACGCGCCAAATGCGCCTAAAAAATCGGCCATGGCGCCTAAAAAATGAAAGCTCTGCGCCAACGGGCCCCTAAAAATCTGAATTTTCATATCACTTGATTATTCGAAATTTTCAACACTACAGGTGAAAGCTTTTTCTATTCTTCACGATTTCATCCTTTGCGCTTTTGTCTTCCCCAAGTTACAACTACTTACTAGTTCTGTTGCGAAAACATCTTGTATCTATCTTTTCACTAAATTCACCGTACTATATAGGCAAAAAGTCAATTTGGCCCCTAAAAAATCTTCAATGGCACCTAAAAATTGGGCTTAATGCGCCATTTGGCTCCTAAAACTCAAAGGTGAGTTTCGAACACTGGTGTGAAGGAATGGTAAATTCTGCCACTCTTTTTTTAAGCGCTCAGCCGATAGGCAGCGCTTTTTGATTTCGACTTGCCTCTGAGTACTAGTATACTAGTGCTAATGCGTTTAAATGGCGCACCAGCTCATCGATGTGTAGGCTTTTTTTTTTGGGGGGGGGGGGGGGTCCATTTTTAAAATAAATAAAGCTGTGAAAACTGTATTTTATGCTTTTAACGTATTGCGCAGGTAGTTTTGATCGTTTGTCTATAAGAAAATTTCTTAGCGGTAGAGTAATTCTTATCGAAATTGATCGTTGAACTCAAATGAAGCCTAAAAAAACGTGCCTGATGAGCTCAACGGTGAGCTCATTTTCGGAAAACGAAAACACGCGTTTACGATTTCCTTGGTAACCTTTGTTTGCTATCAGCTGATGTTTTATTTCCATTTCCCAGCCAAGTCGACGGAGTTTATACTTCCTTTATTCACTAAATACATTTACTAACACCTGAGCGCTTTTCTAATACGACAGTATTAGAACTTTCCCGCTTGTTTCAGTTTGTGGTGCTTTTTCAAGCTCTTCGAGTGGCTGCAGAAAGAGATTATCGATTTTCATGGTCGAAATACATGCACTACGGTTTGTTATCTTGAAAATTCCTTATAATTGTTATTTTCATCAAGAAATAAGTAAGAAAATAAATCGCCAAAAAATGTGACCTGAACTGTATGTAACATGGTGGTAAAATTGTGCTGCACACTAGGAAAAAGTAAGCAAAATTTCATGTTAATATGGGAAGTAATACATAAAAAGAAAAAGTCTTCAGCATTCATAATTCGGTCATCGATATGACAGAAAGCCAAAAGCGTGCGGCGTTTTGTTGCGTAGCACTCTGAGTGCACCAGCGCAGCGAGACTAAAAAGCGCCTTCAATGCCAGTAACTCTGCAACCCAGCACCACGCGTGAGGTGGAATAGTTGTATCCATGGAAATAAGGAGATCTGAAAACTCTTGCATACAGTACTCATATGCATATGGCAATGAGTAGAGCACTGCAACTACGATTTTTTTGCATAATGGCTTTGTTATGACACGTGCATAAAATATTAATTAGAAATGGCGTCCATTCTCAGAATCACTGTCAACGATTGTGGACCATACACAGTAAGAAAAATTGACAAAATTTTAAGTTAATATGGGGAGTAAAACGCAAAGGAACGCAAGTTGTTGGTTAATTTGATTGTGTTATTTTTCTTTCCGTCAAATTAACCAAATATTTGGGTTAAAGTGACCATACCTATGTGTTGAAAATGTGCGATCCCGTTAAAAATTCGGCGCCAGCCGCCAGGATCGGATTTGGAACGCATCAGTGGTAATCCAATACGCTGGCGGACGCTGGCCACTTGCAAGTCGCAACCATTTAGTATGGAAAGAAAAACGAGAACACATAAGTTCTGCAGGACACTCTCTTTATGATCGGATGTCTCAGAGTGGTTTAGATCGATTTAACACAAAGGTGCGTTTTAAGCAGCCGAGTCCTTCAGGTTGATCCGACACATTATCTTAGGGTTAAAAATTTTCAACCTCGTCAAAAATCGCATGCGCACCGCCAGAATCACACCCGCGGGCTGATTTTTGAAACTTATAGACAAAACGATAGACAAAGAGGACATAGGGAGTATGTCGCGATCCTATTGGTTGAAATGAGTGGTTCTCGTAAAGTAAGGGTGGGTAAATGATTCTCGTAAACTAAGGGCGGGTAAATGGTGGACTGTTATAGGGCGGTTTCTCTACTTTGTAATACTTTCAGTTGAGATGGGGAAAAGTTATCGAAGATCGGGTTGGTTTCTTCCCTACATTTTCACCGAACACCAGAAATAAGTATTAGGCTGTACCTTTATGGTGATAGTAAAATACTAAAGTAGCATTTATTTTGTTCTTCAAGGCTTACTTTTTCATAGACAAAGCAATATCAATGAGTTTGATCCAACTGAATTGCAATTTCTCTTCACTCAGAAGAAAAAAGGTCCCCACTCAGGAATGTGACAGCTTATTGCAGTAAAGTTTAACAAGACGCAAGATGCCAAGTTTGAACGAGAAAAACTCGAAAGAGTATATTCGAATCCCACAAAGATAATACGTACAATTATAAACGGGTTGCCCAGAATAGAAACAAACAATCCTCATATCTTCGGGGAAAAAATGAAAGAGAAAACGGAAAAAAAGTTTTGTACAGCTATGAACGATAAAAGCCCTGAGATTAGCCGAAAGTCCATCAGAAAGTTAAGAAAATGTAGACACAAGACCGCGCTGACCGTTGAGCCATTCTGTTTACGAAGATCACTAAAATCGTAAAGTTTACCGCCAACTCCTAACCTCATTGCCAGTTGTGATGGAAATGCAGGAATTTTTTAGCCAGGTATACGAGAGATGTTTTCGCCACACTGTAAAGCTTTAAGCTAAAGGGAAAAATTGGAAATTAAATTTAAAGCTTACGAGATACTTTATGACGACGTACACAGCGTTGCATGATCATTTTTTATATTTTATACAATTTTAGGTTTTGTCGAAAAACCAAAGCGAACAAAAAACATGGTTATCCTTCAATATTTTAGCCCCAATATTTTAGCCTTGTTTCCGTTTTTCTCCTTTATATTTGATATCACCATTGTTACGGGCTGCTGCTCTAGAAATTTTAACCTATGACATTAGTACCCTCTACCTAATGACCAAGGACTTCCTACTTAATAAAATCATATTTTCCTCTTAATTGAAATGAAATTTCTTCTTGAAAATCCATTTCACGTTTAATTAATTTTTTCTCCCACCCGAAGGGTGAATGAAAGAGAATGAGGCTTGAGTGCACAGAAACGGACGAGCTTTGGGATTAGTGCCTTTGGTTCGAATACTCGGCATCCACGCGCGAGCATGCAGCAAGTCGGAAGAAGTCATCGAGCCGTTGAATACCGTGCCTTGATGTCGTATCAAGACGAGCGCTCCCTCTTTTTATCCCTTCCTCCGTTCTCTTATTTTTCAGTTTTTCGCCCGCTTTTCCCTCCCTCGATGCTCACGGGTATGTACTTAACTCTCTGAGGTCCGCCACTCAAGCGCGACTGCAAATTCCGATTCAATTTTCTTCCTCTGTTGTCGACCCTCGATATTTTCCTCCTCTACTGGGTTTGAAAATGCCGAATTCTGGAAAAAAAATCCCGAATACAGGAAAAAAACCTCAATATTACTGAAAAAAAAAGATTGGTAGAATTTACAATTCCTTCACACTGTATTTCACTTAGTAATAATTCAGAGTCAATTCTGCCAGAAGAAAGGTAAACGTTACTTTATACTGGTACGGGTAACCATTCCTCTGGCAGAATCGACTGAAAGATTGGTAGAATTTTGCCACACATGTAAGCTAAAAGAACTACAGTACCTCTCATAAATAATATAAACAATACAAATCCATAGAAATAAGAATTAATAAAAAATACAAGAAAAATCCTCGAAGAAACGAGAGACAAAATAAAGAATAAAACTATGACCAAAGGATCTGGCAGAATTGACTCTGAATTAACGCTGTGTCAAATACAGCGTGAAGGAATGGTAAATTCTGCCAATATTTTTTTCAGTGATGCAGCTGACTACCTTCGATGAATGGATGATAGGATTGCATTTTGCAAAAAGGGACCAAGAGAATTCCAATGCTGCCAAAATGGTGCAACTTACATTCTTTGCAATAAAATAAGTGAAATAATGCAAAAAATAAATGTAAAGGTAATCTTAGCTGCATTGGAACGCTCTTTGTTTTTTTATTTTATTTTATTTTTTTTTTTGCAAAATGCTATGAGATGTTTTGGCGTATGTTATTCAGTTCCCAAAAAAAGCACCGCACTGTCACTGAAGATGAAATAGTTCAGTCCTTTGATACACAAGGAGTGGTTTTATGGGCCTTACCTAGTCCCTCCTGCCTCCTGCACTTTGCTAAATGTTTCATATTTTCAAACTACCGGTCCTAGATAGGCTTTATATGTTAAATATTATACTAATCGCAACTCACACAAATAAGGCACAGTAGTGGCTCAAATCCAAAATGCTTGATTTGAAAAATAACTGTTTTTGTTAACTTTTTTGACAGTTGCTGCTCTTTCCATGCCTAATTTTGGGGTTTTTACGGAAACTTCACCAGTTTCTTTGGTATTTTCCGTATTTTCGTGGTCAAAAAATCAATAATTTTGAATTGAACTTGAAGATGTACAACGAGCTTTAAGATCATGAATTAAGTTTTAACTGAAACTTCATTTCTAATCGTTTACACTTTACGTATTTTATGCATTTCCAAATACTATTTTCATCTTCCTATCGATCTTTTTTCCAATTGTTTAGAGTTATCCCATGCTATGATGGTTTGGTCAAGTCATCAATAGATCGTTCATTTAGCGTAAGGGATTCACCGCAGTTTATACAATGAGCATTAAGGACAAATGTGTGTTTGTGAGGAAGAATGGAGCGCCTTCAGATTCTCCATAGGCAACACGGACATACAGACACAGCGGGATCAGAGGTCATCGTCCGTGGCGCTTGCGGTAAATCCTCCCTCCTTCACCTATAGCATTTTCCCTACTAAAATTCTTGTATGTGTTAGGAATTTGCAATTTAAGTAAAAAGTATTTCCTTTGTAAAATTTCGCGAGAAACACGATGGTGTATACTAGTTTTTTCTGAAATCAACTTCAAAGCTCAGTAAAAGCTCTGAAAGTTGCGGCCATAATGGTGGGGATGTCCCACACTACCCTGAGAGTCCACCTCTACATCACGACAAACTCTCTATGCAAATATAGGTAGCGAATACATTAACAGGGTAGCCACTATTTGTTGGGGGACTCCAAAACTGAAAACACGACAACCTGCCATTGTATTCACTCTCTATCTTTGCATAGAGAGTTTGTCTTGATGTAGATGAAGATTCTCAGGGTATCGGGGGATATCCCATCCATTACGACCTCGACTTTGAGAGCTTTTGAGTTTGTTTCAGAGGTAACGAATGACACCATCATGTTTCTCGTGAAATGGAGATGTTGCATGTGTGAGGAATTTGCGAGACTCTACATCAAGACAAACTCTCCATGCAAAGATATAGGGAGCAAATACATCAGCAGTGATGTTGTGTTTTCAGTTTTGGAGTCCCCAAATAAAGTGGCAGCCCTGTCAATGTATTTGCTCACCATCTTTGCATGGAGAGTTTGTCGTGATGTAGAGGTGGACTCTCAGGATAGCGTGCAATATCCTCTCCATTTTGGCCTCAACTTGAGAGCTTTTTTTGAGCTTGGGAGTTGATTTCAGAGAAAACCAGAGGCACCATCGTATTTCTCGCGAACTTTTACATAAGAAATAACAGTCAAATCGCAAATTCCTCACACATGCAACATCTCCATTTCACGTAAGACAAAGTACTCAACTCGCAAATCCCCACACATGCAAGAGCTCCATCCTCCAAGTCCGGTAGAAGCGACAGGTGGCAACGGTGCTTCCTTTGTGCAGCTTTTCGGCTCCAGGGGAGTAAACTGAACGCGAAAATTGAATCCATTTTGTTCGATCGACGAGTGTTCCGATGTTTTCTGCAAGTTTAACCTCGCCCGGGGCAAAGTAACCGCTCCGGCTTTTAGTTGATCCCTCTTGCCGTTCCCCAGTTCTCACTTCATCATCCCAATTTATTCTCTCCCTTGATGAAGTTACGGCAACCTTCTCCGTGCACCGTTTTAATCGCCGTGTCACAAACCACGCGACAAGAGAATGCGGTTATTGTGGCTTTTTTTTAAACCGCTGGATTATGAAAGAACGTTCATGGGCTTTGTTTTTCATGCTCTCACAAAGCGTATCGATCATCGAAGGGTTGATAATTATAAACGTCGCAGGCAATTAGACAAACCAGGCATTTTATCGAGTGCTTGCGGGCCGATTATTGAAACTGATAGACAAAGCTCTAGACAAAGACGACAAAAAAAATTTGAAGGGATCCTATTGGTGGAAGCGAATAGTGGCAAAGGACATAGGAGGTAGGTAATGGACTAACTAACTGCAACCCACGAGAAACCTGACATGTTAGTCCATCATTCTCTTCCTTAGTCTATATGAACCAACCATGCCAACCGATAGGATCGCTCTATACTCTCTATGTCTTCTTTGTCCATCGCTTTATCTATCTGTCTCAATAATCGGCCCGCTGAACAGATAGTCAAATTTTGAGCATGTTCCATGTTTTTGACGAAGAACTTGCAAATTTTCTACGCGTTTGGAGTAAAAATGCATAAACTCTCCAAGATTTCCTAGAGTGTTCCTCTCATAATGCTCCTCATATGTTTTAACTGTAAAAATTTGGAAACTTCCGTATTTTATGAGATTCTGTAAATTTTGAGATCAATTCTAGTTCAAGGGCTAGAGATCTATACACATACTTTTGTAAGATGCACATTTTTATAGTGAATTTTCCCAACACAAATGAAGAATTATTCATTCTTAAATTAGCAAAAGAACCAAAATTTCAATGAAAGTACGATTATTTTACTAGCAGCCTAGGTATTTGACAAAATGCCTGATTTGATCGTTTGCCTGGGACATAAATAAATCGATCAACATAGATAGATAGATAAATCTGGACTTAGAATTGTCACTACTTGTACTGCCATGCTGCGTGCTAAGTATTAAATATATGGACAAAGCTATAGATACAGACAGAGGACAAAGAGTAAACCGAATATTGGTTGAAAGGAGCAGTTGTTATAGGCAATAGTGGAATATGAGAGGCTAACAATAGGTTTCTCATAGGTTGCCAATAGTTAATCTCTTACTAACTTCCTCGGTTCATTTCAACCACCCACTTCCAACAATAACATCGCTGCATTTTCTCTCCGTCTTCTGTCTTTATAGCTTTGTTCATTAATTTCCATTATCAACCCGCTGAGAAAGAGCAACTTGAGAAATTTCAGACGTTCCCAAATTTTCTTTAATAAATCTCAAATTATCTGGAATACTTGCGCTTATTTTTCTTCTAATTTTTCAGCAAATTTTATTTGTAGGCCGATCTGAAGTATCTGGAAATTTCAAGGGAAAATATTCAAAACTTTTTTCAAAAATTAATACTTTATCAAAAAGAATTTTGCAACATTTGGATGTTCATGAGGTGTTAATCCGAAGCATATCTGAGTACTCTTGGCATCATTCACCGTTCACTTCACTTTTTTCTGAAACTAGTATCTGGCAACAGAATTCATTTCCGAGTTTCCCTCCGATTTTAAAGAGTGTATGTGAATCATTAGAAAGGCTTTAAAGTCGCGTCACAGATGCATCACAGGAGATTAGTAGAGGAGAAGGGGATGAGAAAACAGAGACAAAGTATTTTGAATAATATTTGAACACCCTTTCCTCCGATTAATTTATCTTTATCTTGATTTGCATTTGAATTTTTGTTTACTCAACGCTCCATACGCCATTACAACATACTTTATTTGATCAAGAGATGCAAATGCGATGAATCCGAAATCGGACGATTTATTTTCAAAAAAATTTCCCTTGCGTATTTCAGAGATGAATTGTATTTTCTCTTTTAATCAGACAAGTTTTATTTATTCTGCACCGGAGCACTTTCTTGGAGAGAAAACTAACGTTTCAAAAGTTTGGTTCGAGAGAAATGCATTTATTACTTCCCCAGAGCTCAGTTCAGTTAAAATTTACAAGGTTTGCAGTACCAGGATTATATTTTCTTATGAAATCTCATTTCCTGTAACTTAATGAAAAGACGATATTACACTTTCCAACGTAATTGGATCCATTTTCTACCCACTTACCGTTCCATTCAACTTCATCTACATGAAGCAATATTTGTAAAATTCTATTCAAATTAGCCTGATTTGACTCATCAAAAAACAAAGAATTCAATAGTCTTTTTGGATTGATCGTCTGTCCTTTAAACTTTGGTTTTTTTTCAAGGATCTAAAAATTCATAATTTATCATAATTAATTTTTGTCTTGGTATTAACATCAGTGAGTAAAACTCCTACTTAGTAAATAAACAGAAATATGGTACAACCAAAAGTAAATGAAATATATTCAGCTACGCTGTTTTTANAGCGGACTTCAAATCCTCGCAGATTCGGCGGGAGCGTCGAGCACCTCGGCGCGTTCAAACGGCTCGCGTTCGGCCGCACATGGTCCGATTTTGTTGCGGTTTGTTTTGTTGAACGCAAAATATCCTAAGGAAGATTTTGAGCCCAAGTTTTTTCAAAATTGGTCCATTCTTATGGATTTTAGAGAGGGGGGATACTTACTTATTGAACGCCCCTCGTATCTCGTACTCAGAATCTGTTTTCATGGTAACATCAACATAATACCTAATTGATCACACAAAAAAAATAAATAAAAAGTTATTGGAGTTTCCTAACGTCATCCTGTCTAAAGGTCCATTCTGAGACACATGCACACTATCCATTTTTAACCGGAATTCATCATGAAACAATCTTGAACCTAGTCATATCTTGACATATTCAGAGTCCATATTGGGAATTTTTAAAAAAATACCTTGTCATAAGATTGCCAGTGTGCGAAAAAATCGTGATTGTAGTTTTCTACTCATTGTCATATGAGTGCTGTGTGCAGGACCCTCCTGACACTCAAGTAACTCAACCCTCGGGGCAGGCCCCCCTGGCATCCAGGAAGTCCAACCCTCAGGGGCTGACCCCCTTGACGTCCACGGAGCCCATCCCCCGTCGGCAGCCCCACCTGACATGCAAGCAACCCAACTCTAAGTGAGATATGCCCTTACGTCAGAGGGGCGACAACTTAAGCACTTAGGTGGATCTGAGTGGACTGATAGAACAGATTTCTTCGATTTTTACAATCTTAGTGTGAGAGAAGCAATAAGGTCTAGGTTCTGGCCTCCGAAATCAAAGACTCAATTTTCAGTTTTTGTAGAGTAAGGTACACTGAAAAAAAAGGATTGCTAATTCACCGATTTAGGGTGGAGCAAAATTTGCTTCTTTTCGTAAAGCTTTCTTATCCGTGCACGGTGTTGAATCAAATGAACGACTAGCACGAATTGCTACACCGATTTGCTACATCTGCGCGCCTTCATGCAGTTAATCTTGCATCGAGTGGCTTGGAAGTGTAACTGCATTTTTTGGTATTGGTACTTTGCGAACAGTAAAAATAGCTCAATTGTTAGGCTGAAATAGCGGAATTTACGGGAAAATAGCGAAATTTACGGAAGAATAACTAAAAAGGTAACAGACGTAGCTTTTCAAAGAGCAAAATCACCTACACGCGTGTGTGTAAGTTAGCTGAAATTTGTGTAGCGATTTTACCTGCATG